>JAOWBL010041097.1:0-26619 GCA_028564865.1 Zenarchopterus dispar | reverse complement strand
CTGCAACCATCACATGAAAGCACAGTGAGTCCATATATATATATATATATATATATATATATATATATATATATATATGATTAAACACACAGGAGGACACCAGGTCAGGTGGAACCAATCACTGCTCACTGAATATTTATCTATTTTTTAAGGACGGCATAAAGCACAGATGACGTTCTCCTAGATACTAGGAAGAAAGCTTCTGATAGTAAATAGGACTCAGAGGATTCATTCCACTTTTAACAACGCAGCAGGCAAGGCTGAGGGAGACATTAATTCTCATCACGGCAGATCGACCTCCTGAGTTGATGAGGTTTATTATTATCCTCCTGCTTTTGATGAGTGCAGTTACACATATGAGGATTAAATAACCAGACACAAGAGACACACACAAAAGACTAGATGGTCAAAATAAACCGCAATCAATATGTTTCATTTAGAATTAGACAAATAGGAGTGAAATAAAAATGATACTGTAAAAATGACATTCTTAGCTCTCTGATTAAAGGCATCTTTCTTAATCTGGCATTTAATAGTAAAGCTGGATTAAAAATGACTGTTTTGCAGGCACATCAATTTGAATTGAAGATGATACATTAATACTTGAACTGGCATGACAGTCACACCTCCGTGCTTAAATAATTTCTATCAGCAACTCTTTAAATTACTCCAGTCTGTCTGGTTTCAAGCAATTGAATTTTGAATTGAATTGACACACTCTGCAGAAAGCTGTGACTCAGCAAATCTCAATCATTTTAGCTTTTTTTCTGGCTTTCATGTATGCCGATCACATAACTCAGAGTTCGGGAGTAATTTAGTAATTTATACTAAAAAAGTAATCAGTCAATTCATTTCATCAAATTTCTTGATAAGCTGGAGCACATTGTGATTCTGTGGAGGGAATGTTTGAAGACAAATCAATGAGAACTCAAGGGATGACCTTTAAAGTTTTATGTGCTGCTTACTTTAACTCAGCTTGAAAAGTAGTTAGATAACTCTAACTTTACTGAAATGATTAAATAATTAATTATTATTTTTTCCCCTTCCACCGTGCTATAAACCAGTGGTGTTAAACTGTCATATAAAAGACACGGCTGTGATGATTGTAACCAACCAAAACAATTGAACCACCATTGAAACAACGTCTGTGAGTTGAAAACAGATTTCATGCTGGGACATTTTGGATGCATTCTTACTGATTTAATCATGCAATCAAAAATACGTCTACTGTTCAGCAAACATGTGAGTCTGAAAAGGACTTGCTTTCGTTCTGAAACATGAACACCATCAATGTTGATGGCAGAAACTTGTATAAAGTCAATTCTGGACCCCAAACAAGACTTTTAGGGCGAGGATCAGCATCTGCTCTAAATGAAATTCAATTTTCATTGTTGTTAATCTGAGGGATTTCACACTCCTTTTATGGATTTCCTGGTTCCGCCTTGGTGACACAATAAATGATGTAGGTACTGGCTCTTCAGTGTTCTCCAGCCAGTGGAAAAGCAAGCTAGTTCTTTGTAGAATGTGTTTGCATTGTTCAGCGGTGATCTGTGTCACTTACTGACATATAATGCCTTATGAATGATAGTAACCAAGAAATTGCCTCATCATGGCGACTCTGGCGACATTAGCAAAGTGTGCTAGCAGCTAGCTGCGTGTTTATACCCGTTTAGTACAATCTTATGATACTGTAAGTAGTGCTTACAGTAGTAAAGTAGCACTTGCACTGAGAATACGACTGTCATTTGTCATGTCGCATATATCAGATACGAGCAGTGGATCAGGTCTAATTCAAAACAGAAAATAAATCAAATATAACTTGTATTTGCATTTGCTTACATCATTCCGCCCATCAGACGAGATTTTTTGCCATTAATGTGATCTCGAAAATACAACAGTGATGTTCTTCTTCTGATCTTCTTTGGGACCAACTTCTAGGAGGTCTTGTTGATGGATGAGAGTCCATTTAGAGTTGTTTAAACGTAAAGTCACTCTACAACCTGGATCGGTCTTACATGAACCTGAGACCAACATTTTTACATCCCTGTTCATGTTTTTAATTATTCTTTTTTTAAGTAGAAGGCCTTAGTTGTGGTTCAGGTTTGTTGTGGACAGCTGTCATAAAGTTTTAACTGATCTGGTCAGTCGCCTTAAGTCTGCTTCAGTTATGCCAGGATCATCAGTTTAGATCAGCAAGTTTAGTTAGTCCAATGTAAAAACGTTTCGGCTGTTGAATGTCTGCAAACAAATACTTCAAGTCACCGTCAGTGATCTGAGGAACTGCTAGAAGAAGAAAAGACTGTTTTAAGAAGAACAGATTTAAGCCAAACTATGATAACCATTCAAACAACTTGCCATGCACTTTCCTGAGTTGATTTAACTTCACTTTTGAGCTCACATGCGATAAAACCACAGCTGAGAAAAACAACATACCTGCATGCATGCAGACACAGAAACATAAGCACATTCCTGGATTTATTACTAAAATATCCACTCACTGGGGAGGAGCAAAGCCCTGGCAAAAACATCCACATGCGTGTTGCTCTTGTTTTCATTATGATAAATGAAATGAGACTGGGTTTTGTACAAAAACAGAGCTATAAACAACCGTATTTTACTGTTTCAACTCAAAGTCTTGTAGGATTGTTGCATTTCAGTCACTCAGCTCACCTCAAACATGACGCTGCACTAATGGCAGCTTGGCGAAGTGCATATTTTGAGATCATGTCATGTCTGTCTTTGTAGCATCTTCAGGTTTTTTCTGATGAGAATATTTTAGCCAAACCCTGATTTCTGAAACATTTGTCTACACTGGTTTGGACACTTGGATGCTAAAAACAAAATCAGGTAATTCTGACATTTTTAATCATCTCTTATGACGAGTAGAAGCGACAACAATAAAGTTATTTACACATGGGAGCTTCTGAATACGTTTCCCAGTCCAAACTTATAATATGACCCCTTTGCTTAGGTGAATTGAGGACGAGACCAAGGATGTCGGCAGGTGCAAATCGTCAACACTGGCTGCAAAATCATATTCCTACCTCCAATGCCTCTCTACCTTGTTTTCAAACTAAACAAGTACAACCTATAGGCCACTGGTCTTGAGGGCTGCTGTCCTGCATGTTTTGGATGTATTCTTGAAGCAACATACCTCATTCAAATTAATGGTCGTCATCAGTTTGTCATGAAGGTCAATACAACTCTGTTGATGACAAGGTCATTTGCGTTGAAGCAGGGAAATATCTAAAGCATGTGGTCCTCGAGGACTCAAATTTGAGAGCCCTGCTGCAGGCCAAGCGTATGAGTGCTGGGGAAGTGATCATGGGGTAGTCTGAGGATGCAGTTTGAGCCGTGCTTTCTGCGGGACTTATGGTGCATGGACATTAGGGGTGAAAAGATGAGTCAACGTTGTTGACAAAAATTACTAGTAAAAATAGTCACCAACTAATTTATTTGTTGACTATTGTCAGCAAAAAAAAAAAAAGAAAAAGAAAAAAAATCAACAGAGTGAGGGATCTCATTCCTTCCTATCTCTGCTGAGAACTGCATGTGCACAACAGACTACAGCACCAGGTAACCAATATGGTGGCGCCCGATGCAGCGCCATGGTGACTCAGGGCATCGTAAGTCTGGGACCATTTTGGAGATTTGGAAAGCGGACCTTTCGTACCACAGAAGCATGTATGTAACGCACGGGCATTTAAAGTGGAGACACGTTGGACTTATGGACGAAGCAGAGTCAGACTCGCCTTGGTAAGATATTAGATTATGAGGTTCATAATCCGATTAGTCAACTAATCTTTTCAACGGACGATGAAGAATCAAATATCAGAATAGTGGCTGGTTGCAGCCCTAAAGGACATAGAGTCGCTAGGTGACAAAAAAGCTTTCCAGGAAGTATTAGTAGCAGATATGAACCTTCTTCCTGTAGAGAAAAGCTACCGAGAGGGAGGAGACAAGAACATGAGGTTGCGTGCCCAAGATATCCTCAAACATAGACTGGATTTGGGAGAGCTTAGCTGCAGCAGTACAATCAACTTTTTCAGGTTTATTTCAGGCTGAGTTGGGAGCAGTGTTATACCCTGCAAAGAGAGAAACAAAGAGAAAAGCAACACGGCTCACGGAAGTGAGGATGGTTTGGAGTACTTTGCTGCCCGAGCAGCTGCAAAACAACATTTTGTTGTTAAAATAGAAAAAAAATAGTTTCCAAACAAAATCATGTTCCTACCACTTTTTAAATACGACTATTAAGTTGATGGAGATTTGTTTCCACACTAAAGCTTTCCTCTTTATGTCACAGTATGTCGTCACACTCATATCATACAGCTCAGGAAGATGCGCCTCTCCTTCATTTTCTTTCTGGGTTAGTTTATCTGCAAGGGTGTCGTCACAGAGGACGTTGATCATGTTTAGATCGTGCTTGCATCGTTGGGCGCCGAGATGTTCTTGCTCAACACATAGAAATGAGTCGGTTGCAGAGGAGAGGAACATATGGTGTAATCCTCAACATTTTACTATGAATGAGCATCTTTCCACTCCAGACGCTGAATGGTCAGCTCTGAGTTTCCGTCCATCTTGTCTATGAAGAGATTTTAGCCATGTAACCTCTGGAAAGTGCCTCTGATGTCTTCAGATTAGCTTAGAAATGCCTGTGAAGATGTCAAGCATGTCTCCTATTTTACCTTCTACCTGTTTATTTAACATACATAATTAGTATTGTCACAATTAAATTCAAATTATAATACAATTCAACTCAATTAGACCCACTTATCCATCTACTTATTGTCCACCTATTCCTATTTGGGGTTGGCTGGAGTCTGTCTCTGCTGTCTTCAGGTATAAAGGCAGGGGTACACCTCTGGACAGGTCCCCGGTCCATCACAGACCCATATAGAGACAAACAATTACACATCCTCACACTCATTTGTACGGTTAATTTAGAACCACCAGTCAGCCTAATATGCATCTGAAGGATCTATGGTGACTGTCGGTAGGTTAATAAGGGACATTTCACGAAGACATTGTGCAACTGTTGTGAGTAAAGGGGTCAATTCTGCTGGTATTCCCACATCTGTGGTTTTCACTACTGTTAACAGCTTACCTATCTGCTACCACTCTCCTGTTGTGCACTCTCAGGGTCCACAACAAATGTCCCTTTCTTCCAGGCACTTACAAAGAGGTGCATTCATAAAGCAGGGAGAGAGAGAGAGAGAGAGAGAGAGCAAGAGAAACACACACACACGCACAAAACAAGGGAGGGATATTCACACTTGTGCTGGGTTTCCTAAGGGATAAACCATCAACAAACCAAAGGAGAACGCATGGAGTGTGACCTAAAGCCAACAGGAGCCAACACCGAAGTGAATGCAGCATATATCTGAATGTGTGTGAAATAAGTCACCGTCCATCACTAACACAAAAGTACAAACCAGTCTGGTTTCAGTGGCAAAGTCAGCCCGAGTGGGCTGGATGTACAGGGATGTGCTCTTTTTATGGTTCTCTTTCTTATTTGGTGAAAGATAACTAATAACAACACAGGTTTAAAAATAATTAGCAAATGCCCACGGGCTTCTGGGTTCGCACAAGAAGATGGAGACTGCCTCCTTCTTGACTGAGCGAGAACGTGCACGGACTGGCAAACCGGCAAACTGGCTGTGACCCCGGATACCTCAGCCAGCTAGCACCACTGGAGTTCCAGCAGGCTGGCTGCAGAGAAGATTATCACTGAGATGTGCTGAGAAGGAAGCGAAAACAAAAAATAAAAATGCAGAGTAAAGATGATCCTGAATGAGGAAGATTTACAGCACTGCAATTTTCACACTTCTCTTGCTGCTGCCCTTCGGCTTCCCCTCTGTGAGGCACTCTCTGTACTCCACAAAGTCCATTTGTGGGAGGAACAGTGACATCAGTCTGCATACCAAAGCTTTAATCCACACTCCTACAGAGGTACGCTACGTCAGAGTTAAAGGAAGGACAAAGCGTTTGATAAGGTGAGGAGTAAACTCTGACTCCCGGGGAGCGAGAGAACTACTGGAATTGCTTCTCTCTTACTGGGGATCCTAAGCAGGGTATCTGTCTACCTGCGTGTTTCCTCCCTGATAAAAGGGAAATTCTTGACAACTTTGATGCATGTAGAAAAAAGAAGCTCTGGCTGATAGCAGAAGGCCTGGACAAACATAAGAGACAACTGTCACAAAAGATTTTCTGCTCTGGACAGAGGCCCTACTGCCGCTCTCTCTCTCTCTTTCTCTCTCTCTCTCCCTCTCCCTCTCCCTCTCTCTCTCTCTCACTGCTGAGATATCTGCCCAAACACACTCATGCTCATATGGCTCCAAAACATCTTTGAAATGATCCCTGATTTAACAACTGGGGTTTTCTCACTCCACTAACAGAGTTAAATATGAAAATGACAAGAGAAAGGACTATCACCAGTTGTACATCATGGCTAATCCTACATCTTTACACCCTCACAGCTACGTCTAACTTCTTCTTGGCTTCTCCTGATTGATTAGGAAAGATACATGTTGCATATGTTGTTTCAGCATATTTATGACAAGTTAAACTTCAGAAAAGCTCGAACACTTGCAAGAATGAGAAGCAGCACGGCATGAATAATCTCATTTTAACTGCTTGTAACTCCCTTTCTTATCGTTTTGATTAAATAAATTATTGAGTAAATGCGTCTATCAGCACTAAGGCCACAAAGTGGTTCGGAGGAACAGACATGACACAATTACAAACAAAATGTAGAATATTGTCCCCAGTAAGTCAAGAATGAAAGTCTGCCAGTGACTAATAGTTCTTGATGGGGACAAAACTGATGCCAGATATCAACATTTTAAGTAATAAAATGAGTCCATTTAAACAGATTTCCTTCCTGCTCACCTCATAGCTCCTTGTGGTGGCGCTAAACTCATGACTGGAAGTTAACAAGCCAAAGAAGACAAACTTGAGTGTAACAATAGGTTAATGGGCACTGGTGTATTATATGGGCACAACAGCAGGATAAAAGAGGTCAAGAGTTAGTAGAAAGTTTCCTCTGTAGGGTTAGGAGATCCTCCAGCCATTTGAAGTTCAAAGCCTGAGCCTGATTTGACTTCAACAGAAGCGATGGGAGAAACAAAACTTGACAAAGAGCCTGAGATGTGCAGAGAGCAGCTGGTAAAAATAAAGTAGAGGTGAAATACTGCAACCATGCAGAACCACCTGCAGCATCGCCACTCAGACGTCCTCAGTCAAACACGGCTAATGCAGAGTCAAACATCTCCTTTTCAAAGCAGAGAATTTTAACCACAGATTATTTTACTAACTGAATACTTTATTGATAAATTTGTTGATTAATCAACTAATCTAATAAAAAGTGCTTTTACCTTGTTAAAGAAATATACAAAAGAGAAAAGACAGGTCTTTCAAGATGATGCACTCACGTTAACCTTTACTCGTGTAAACTCTTCGTGAAGTCCAAAATGTTCTTATTTATAAGATATGAACTTTTATCTTTAACTTCTGCAAGAATAACTGAGTCAAATGAGATGCAGCAGTCCCACAAACAGGTTTACAAAATATGTGGAGCTATATTTTTTCCAAAACACCCCTTCCTGAGCGCAGTGATTGCTGCTAGCAACGTCAAAGATGTTTTTAAGCTTTATGTTCTACACACCTCACTAGCTCTTCTAGGCGTTAACAAGGTGTGGCGACATTTTCCCCGGGGCGCCACGGGGAGACCTTATCAGCAGCTCTCCAGTCCCAGGATCCTGTCACGTCCACTGCACACCCAAATGTGCTGAAAGATACAATCCAGGCTGCCCACTCCTCAAAATAAAACCTCAGCACATCCCCCACTCGCATCCTGGATTCAAGGGCAACTCAGCCGATGGGACGATGGAAAGTTATGGAATCAGACCGGCCGATAGACAGAGATGGTCACAACAGAGGAAAAAGCTGGCCTGATGTCCACTTTCTCTCCATCACACATCTCACTCTCTTTATTCCCCTCTGAAGACAGAAGAAACGCTTTGAGTCAGAGAAAAAAGGTCTGGGGTTTACCTGGAGAAGCCTAAATTGGCAATGTGACCTTGGCCCGACAATATGTTGAGCTGAGCGTGCATTTTCCAAAAGTAATTTTCCTCTTTTAACTGAGAAAAAAAGATCCTCAATTTAGCATGATGTATCTCAAGCTGTTTAATATTTAGAGTGAAACTTCATGACCTAGATACCTCACAATCCCACGTGACGAGGGGGCAACAAAATGTCAGCGCCGTGAGAGACGAAAGCCTCTCGGTTCCAGTACGTCTACACGTACCTGGAAATAATTCAGCAGACCGTTGAGCAACGCTCAGGAATTTGTTCCCATCAAAATCTAGTCTGTAACAAAACGGGGATATTTCTAAAGTTTAAAACATGCTTTTAATAATACATGAATGCTCTGCTTTATTAGCTCACAGCAGTGGAGTTCAAAGTTCCAATCTGAAAGTATCAGGATGCACCGCGCCTGCAGGCATACCTCCAGAAGGAGACACGCTGAGAGAAAATCTAACAGCAGATCTCCATACGCTGCTTGTTCCCAGGCGATACATGAGACGCAGAGTGAGACTGTACACCGCAGATTACCACACTCGCTTCCAGAAGGCATGCAGGACAAATTCTGGGACCAGGAGCAAACCTTGGTAGCGATAACCACGACGACGCTGTCTGTGGAATTATGCAAACATTTCTGGACAAACCTTATCAGTGCGGTTACACTTGCCGGATTGATAGTAAACAACGCAAACGGAGATATGAACCATCGGGGGAGGAAAAGCCTTTGTCAGCAGGAACTTTGCTGCATGCTGGCTGTTTGAACTCTCGTTGGTGAACTGAGTAAATACTGCGTTAACTTTTATTAAACCTTGGGATTGTGATGTAGCCAATTGGGTTGAGCGTCATAAGAAAAAAATCTAAATCAAATGCATTGACCTGAGACTCTGACTTGATAAAAGCCCATGTCTGACGTGTGAATCGACACTCACACAAGGATTGATTAAGGTTTCATGTGACGGTATGAGACAATTATGAGGTCACCTTACATGCATTCACTGGAGATCATCATCTATAATGCATTAAATCCCATATTTTATTATAATGACTCATGCATTAGTTATGCATCAATTAAACATGCGGTACGGCCTTTTATTTCACTAATTCCCTGAGTACGTACAAACCCATGTAGAGTAGTTTCATCAGACCTCTGGTCCACGTCCCTCCATGTTTCTGTACTTACTTTAATGTGGAATACTGTACTCTGTCTCGCTTTCTTTGTCTTTCTTCTTTTAAAACGAGGAATTATCCCGTCCCCTGCTGCAGCACGTCCTGCTGGAGTCTCACCTTCCCAGGAGCTTTGATCTTGTTGTTGTTGTTGTGAGATGCCAGGATGACGTCTTCATGGATGCGATCCAGCAGCCACAAGAGGAATTCCAATGCATCGTGCTGGGAATTACCACGAAACTGTGATCCGTACTTGGACACGACGGCCTGGAGAGGAAGAAGGCAGACGTTATGACGGTGCAACATAGTTTTGAGACTTTGGTGGATCTGATGTACCTGCTGAGCAAATAAACTGCTCACAGCTCTTCTGGGTTTATCTGTTCACAGAAGTCCAAGTCTTAGTTTTTAGCTGTGATACCAAGATGCTTTCTGCAGAATTTCTACGCTGCAAAACGGGAATACGAAGCTCTGCCTGGATGTGTTGCTCCTGAATGGGCAGCTTTTCCCCTGCATTCTCCACAGAGCGCTGATCAGACGAATCCCAGAATTGCAAATGTGCACTAACACTCTTCACGCTCCTCCACCCGGCCCACGCTCTGATTGAAGCAGGGTCCTTTCACGTTGCACATTTGCAAAGTCTGCCTTTGTCTCGAAAATGCTTCTTAATGAAGGTTTGACTGAAGGAATGACTTTTCCTGGTCTTCATCTTATGCAAATACAGAGTTTCATATCAAACAGGAGCTCTGGATAACATTTCCCTTAAAAGTAAACCGAAGACCATTTTAGTTCCCACAGAGTGGGAAGTGACTGAATGTGTAAATGGCTCCCGACTTAATTAGGCAAGGAATTAGCCTCATGAACTGCAGCTGGCACGCTGAGGAGGCAGAGCCAGTGATGAGAGATTATGGCAGCGGCAGACTGTGATCACTCATATGGGATATGCTTCGTATGGCTACTACACCCTGACGTGGTGTCTGCGATGAAGCCAGAAGGTCGTAAACGGTGAGCAGCAAGTTCAGCTCTTCAAACACGCAGACATACTGAAACAAATAAAATCCCGCAAAGCATGTACGTCAGTCCTGCCTCAGTGCTTTTGAGCATGGGAGTATTGGTTTGCACAGAAGCTAGAGCTAATATGAAAAAAACTATCATCTCAAGCTAACTTTCGCTTAATTCCTCTAGTGGAACTCTATTAATAACTAACTGGAAGTGAAGCCAGCCAAAAACAGCAAGAAATTGATAAAGAGAGAGAGAAAAAAAAACTCCTTGTGGAGTGATTTCTCTGATCACGTCTTCTGATCATCATTTGACAGAGGAGCTCCTTCACCTGAAACATCTCAAGCAAGCAAACAAGGTAGGAATATTTTCATCCGACGCCAGGCCTGTAAGATAACTCGAAGGTAAGTTCATCATAAAATATGAGGGTTAAATACACTCTTTTAGGCATCCTGAATAACTGGAGCCTTTTTTTTTCATTTCTTTAATACTCCAGCAAGGATGACATTCCTTTGGGGTCATAAATGATACAACATGATATTCATGACTTTGTTGAGCTTAATTTGTATTACAGCAAACCACAGTTTGCGATCTAAAAGCAGGATAGGCATGAAGACATACTTTGTAAGCTTTGTATTAGTATGTGACCCCACTGGAATTGAAAATGGAAAATGTGATCTGATCTTCATCTAAGTTACAATAACAAACACGATGTACTTAAGCAGTTATGATTTCTTGTGTCTGTACTGAACACGCTCAGAACATTCATGAGGCTGCAGGGAAAGTGAAGCTATGGTATAAGTGGCAGCTACGGCTTGGAGCAGCAGTTTTCAGCAGCTCTGGATCTGACCTGCACAACTTTCTGGAGGAATTTTGGATTCCTTCTCTTTCCAGAACTGTTTCAGCTCGGACATATTTGTTGGAGGTCAGTGTTAACAGCTCTCAGCTCTTCTTTGAGGTTCAGGTCACTGAGGATCACTGTCCAACTTCGAAGCATCAGCTTGCGGAGAGCCACCTCGACGTTATCCTGCTGGATACTCAGCATGGGAATCCAGTTTCCCTTTTTGATGATAATGTGAGTTGTACAGGCCATGAGGCAGTAAACAAAGTTCAAATCATGATGCTCCTTCCACCATATGTCACCAGTGGGAGAATTTTTCCCGTAGCATTCAACTTTCCTAGCAGCATTGTGGATTGCCAAGAAGCTCTTTGACAAACTTTTCTGCCCTGATACAGATCAACTACTCTTGATCACATGTCCTCAGAGATCTTCTTTTTGTTAATAGTGGTTAACACGAGCAGGTTACTTCTTTTAAACAACGGATTTCAAATATCTGCATCTTTTATCAACCTCTAATGTCATCACCTGGACTCCAGTTAGCGACCATTGAGCTCGATAGTCTAGGGCTAATTGTGAATATTTAATGGGCACGACACAAGAAATCATAATTATTTGTGTGTTCTTAGCTTAAGCACACTGTGTTTCTCTATTTTTGTGACTTAGATGTAGATCAGATCACACACTGTGGTCATTTAATTCAGAAAAGCAGTTCATTGTAGAGGTTTCACAAGCGTTTTCTTGCCACTTTACGGCTTGAAGGAATCATCTTCTCTGGATGACGTCGATGCATTTCAACACAGTTTGCCCACGTGTGCATGATGCTAC
Organism: Zenarchopterus dispar; assembly: GCA_028564865.1. Classification (NCBI taxonomy): domain Eukaryota; kingdom Metazoa; phylum Chordata; class Actinopteri; order Beloniformes; family Zenarchopteridae; genus Zenarchopterus; species Zenarchopterus dispar. The sequence continues at coordinate 14,711 of JAOWBL010041097.1, read as the reverse complement.
ACACTGCTCTGTAACATGTGAACTTCCCATTTCCACAGACATTAGGAATCAGACAGGTTTTTCAGCGTGATTCAGCCACCAGCCGTTTAAAACTGATGTTCCTGAGACATTCAGGCTCGCTTTGATATTAACTATGAACCATGACCTGCACTAACCAGCGACTGCAGAGCAGCCAGTTATTACCGTTAAACAATAACAGTTATTATCCTGCGTACTTTGAAGGTGGCAATCGTCTCAGTGGCGTAATTAGAACCGTGGAAAAGGCCATCAGGTTTTTATTACCGTCTGCAGCATAATGGTCGGTCCAGCAGTGGCAATTTGTGCAAGCATTTAACTGAAAACAAAACAAAAAAACACAATCATGGAGCCAATGTTCAACTCTGAATCATTTATTCACTATTAGATGGGTGTTTAAGGATTTAACTTTGGCTTTAGACTTCAACCATTCAGACTTTACAGTAGCGATTTCAAAATTTCAAACAATTATTCATATTCGTTCAAACATTTGAACTTTTAGACATCTAATTTTTCTTCCTTTTGTTAACAGCTGTTTAAGCACCTACTCCCAACTGTCAATTGATTTCTGCAGCTCTCAGCTGTAACACAAGGTGCTTAATTTAAAAAAAAAGTAGTTACTAGGACAAACCCAGAAATTACAATGGTCATTGCTGCAACTGCATCTGCTGAGGACTGTCTATGAGTTGTAACTGCAACCGGGAACAAAGATAATTGCTGAATTTCAGCATGGAGATGGCAAATACTGCCACATACCCAAGAGAACACAACAAGTATGTGATAATACTCTTTTAGGCATCCTGAATTACTGGAGCCTTTTTTTTTTTCATTTCTTTAATACTCCAGCAAGGATGACATTCCTTTTGAGTCATAAAGTCTCTGAAAACCAACTCCCTGGAGGCTTGACGATATGGAAGACAATAACCTGGCTGTTTAGTAACTGTTTGAGTTTCAGGATTCACCCCAGTGCAGGCCCCTCTGAGCAAACACACACTATCCCGTTAAAAAAAAAAGAAGAAAAAAAAACCAAAAACAACTCAGTTATTCACAGCAACACATCTGTCCGAGTGGAAGCACAGGAAACACTGGATATGTTACATATCACAAAGCACCACACGGCCACTGAATCTTTAATGAACGCTTATTAAAGCTGCCTCCCTCCCTCCCTCCCTCCCCCCACCTGCTCTGTGGCTCCACTTCTGGGGAGCTGGAATGCAGCGGCGAGCGAGGACTTTGTTTTACGTCTTCCCTCAGCAGGACGCCGCGGCCAGCTGACCTGTGAGGAGGCCACTTTGAAGACCTCCGAATCAAAAGAGGATGAGAATAGCTTCAAAGCTGAGGTGCGCGTGAAGGCAGCGTTCCAGTGAAAAAATGACGGCGGCTGCGTCCACTCCAGGTGAAAGGTTAATCGTCAGAAGCAAAAAACGAAATCGGTGCAGGATCTATAGGTGGGCTCTCTTCCACCATCAGGACGCCGTACAACATACGAGCATCCATTTTTCCCACGTTCACAGTTCGCTGAAGTTCTTAATCGGTTAATCTGGCTGCTTTAGCTGAGCCTTTCCAAAGACCCCAAAGACTAATCACATGACTTCAGGAGGCCAGCGTGGCTGATGCTCAACTTCCAAAGACATTAATGGGATGATTTAAACAAAGTACAATCCGTTTGTAGGGATGTTTACAAGTGCTGTGTGCTGTTCTGAGGTCCTGCGACTGGGAGCTAATTTAGCCTCTCAGACACAAGCCTTCAAGCTATCTGATCATTTTATAATCCTTCCTCCAAGCAGCTGTGAAATTACTCAACAGGCAAGTTTAGAGAGCTTGGGCCGCACAAACCCAGGACCTCCTAGCTGAGCCAAGAAGAAGAATAGTGCGCAAATGTGTGAGTGTGTGCACTTTAGCACAGGAAACATCTAATCACACAGAAAGGAATGTTTAGTGTTTTCCTTTTAGTTTATCTTTTAATCTTGGCTAGATCTTCTATCCTCCTCCTTCTGTTGTGCTGGTATGTGGAATCAGAGTCTTGAGAGATAAGAGGGAAATGAAAAGTGAAGATTTTGTTTCTGATTGACGGATGAGTTTTCAGAGTGAACAGCTGAGAAAACTTCACAAAAATGCCCCCTGACAGCCCCCAGACTCCTTCTGATGTGTTCCAGTGTGGCAGTAAAACACCAGAGTGTCTGTGCAGAAGCGGTCAAGACATCCCAGTAGTCATCCTTAAAGAGTAATTAGCATTTCCAAAAATAGACCCATTGTGAGGTTTATTTGTTCTCCGCTCCACATTATCTACTTCTCGCCTTGAACTGCAGCTCAGAGAAATCCAGAGCAAAAAGCTGCAGGCAGATAAAACTGCACGTCCCCGCCTCAGTGTGGGCAGAGGAGGAAAGCCTGAGGGTCTCCTCTGTCACAGCCCCCAGGTCCTCGGGGAGGACGGAGTCTTTAGCTGCACGTGTGTCATCTTCTTTTGCATCCTAACAGTGGCGCATCTACCGCGAGTGTGGCTGCAATCAAAAAGGAGGATGCACGGCTTTAAATCACCCACAGTGTTCACAAAAGGACGTCAGACGAAGCTTAAAGCTTTAACTTTTTGAGTAGCATGAGGCCTTCTGCTGGTAAAAGCTCAGTGCCCCGTGTGTGTGTGTGCGTGTGTGTGTGTGTGTGTGTTCACCTGGTGAACTTGTGCCCTCAGACTGCTGTGACACCAAGCAGCAACCTCATTATCACCTAGCAGGGAAGCTGTGGAGTCACAGGGGGCTGCATGCATGTTATCGCCTGCGGCAGGTGAGTCTGTGCTGTTCCTTTAACTCACATGTTTTATGGGAGCAAATCAAAGCCCCTCTAAGTGGTGTTTATAGCACACCGTCTTAATAACATGTGATTATATTTGACTAAACAGAATACTCTATACTTAAGAGGGGGTTTGATGAAATGTCAGGTGTTTGTTGGCGGTTGCATTTAATATTACTTCAAAAACAGGTTCGGTTTCTACAGAACTCAAATACATCTGATTAGATTTCTTTTGCTGCATTTTGGGTACCTTGAAGTCCACGGAGAGCTGCGGGGTGTACTCCAGGGTCCACAGAGCCCTGACAAGTGAGGCCAGCTGCTCCGTTACTTCTCCATTGAGCTGGCGCGTCTCGTCGCTCCTCACAAGCCCGTTCACCCCGCTTTGACCCAGGTCCATCCTGTACCGCTCCAGGCCCAGGTACTCCGCCAGCAGGTCGGTGTTGCTCAAACACTGGACCACGGCGTTCATGAAACAGGTGTTCCCGTGGTTCTTCAGCCCCAGGACGCCCGGGATTTTGTCTCCGTACTGGTAGAGAAGTTTCTCTCTCCATGTGGACAGAGAAGACGACGTGCTCGGAGGGTTTTTCACGGCTCGATCCCACGCCGCTTGTGTGTCGTCTCGGATTATTCCTGAGCTGGCGCTGAGGGTGCAAGGTGCGCCATTACGGAACCCCCCATCATCATCCTCCGCGTCCTGCGCGTCCGCGTCTCCAAAGTGGGTGAAAGTACCCAAAGTTTTGATGATTTTGTTCATAAAGCTTCCCACAGACTTCAACGATTTCTTGCGGAAGAGCTTCGCCGATTTCGTCTTCTTCTCTTTGCGCTTGTCCTCCTTCGACGTCGGCATTCCCTCCTTGAGCCCGCTTTGTTTCTCCATGACAGCAGCACACCTCTACTCCGTCTGCGCTCTACTCTGACACTGATAATCGTGCAAATTTCCGCGCCAGTGCGTCAGTCCTCCGCCTCTGTCCCTTGTCCGGTTGGAAGATAGGAAAGCGCACGGAGGTGCCACCATCGCGGAGCCAGGAGACGCAACAACACGCTGTCATTCCACGTCGCGCTGACATAAAACCTCCCTCATCCATCCCAGCACTTACTGAAGGCGTTCATTATAAGTCCGACAGCGCGCTCGCAGGCGGCGCCTCCGTCACGGCCAGCGCAAGCGGAGCCGCGGCGCCGTCCACTTGCAGCCCAGCGCGCTCAACTTCTCCGGGAAAATGCCTGCGATTGTGCGACTGCCTCCTCCCACTTCCCCACACATGGAGCAGATAGGAGAGCTGCCTACAGTAGGGACTCAGAGTCAGTAATAATATGGAAATTCACCAAAGATGGAAGAGCGCTGGACTGAGCGTCACTGATGAGCCCCCACTTTCGAAAAAGGGCAAAAAAATCATGATCGATTACGTGGTAATGAATCAAGGACTTACTACCAATGAACGTTTTCTTACATTAACTGTTACCCAGTGATTAAGTTCTGATCAAACTTCGTAGAATTGCTGATGATTAGTCCAGGGCCATAGTTTAGGTTTTTGGGGGCCATGTGCAAGATTCTGTTTGGGTCCCCCGCACCCTCCTTTTGTTTTTAAGTAAATAAATCAGGATTTCTGAAATGTATGGAAGAAAATGCAGAAGTTGTGACCCGATAAACTTACAAACATAAAGTTAGAAGCATAAAATATGATTATATTTATGGGGAAAAAAGTATGACTTCATATGCTTGCAAACTTGTGATGGAAAAACTCAAATTGTGACTTCATAAAATTGCAAATTTGCTGAAAAAACTCATATAAACTCTTTGTTAACGACAGATGGTTCATACTTGATACTTTCTGAGACCTCTGCTCCACAATCAGAAAAGGAAAAAGGTAATCATTTTATAAGATTAAAAAAAAATTTAAAAAATGTACCCAGTGCATTCATAACAATAAAAAAAAAAAATACTTCGAAACTGTTAATGATGAAATTGGGGTTGTTTTTAATTTCAGTATATAATAAACACTTAAAATAAAACCAAAAACTAGGATTTTCTGCATATTCTTTCACAAGTCAGGCTTTAAAGAGTTAAAGTTCAGACTTTAAAAAGCAAACAAATAGAAACCTCAGAATTTTAGACATTTTTATCCCACAAATGTGGGAGAAAAAGAACTTTTTTCATCACAGCACAGATGGTGCATATTTGAGGCATAACTTAAATGCTTTGTAGGTGTCAGGTCGTTCTGCTTCCCCTCAAATATGAGGACAAACCTGAAGCTTGGAGACCGCCCCCCCCCCCCAGTAGACCATTGATGACCAGCTGACACAGTCGCATGTCTAAAACTTGTGTGTGTTATCTTTGTCTTTTCAATAATGCAGTGATTTATACAAATACCCAAAATCTTGATTGTGGGTTTCATGACTATTTTAACCCTTTAATGCTGGATGATCAAAAGTTGATATGTGAATTTGTGAGGCTTCTGTACCCCCCTATAACTAAAGAAGGGGAAAAAAGTTTAATACAAGCAAAAAAATTATTAAAAAAAAAAAATCCAGCTGAATAAAAAATACATAAACTTACCTAATGTATTTATAGTAATGGGAAATACTTAGGCATATAAAATATATATTTAAATATATAAAAGTAGAACCTTCCACAGCTGCAGCTGCCATCTTCTCGCCATGATTGCCATCTTGAAAATTACAAACATTTCCATGAATATTCCAGCATATGAAATGATCAAGACACAGATGTTTGGAGATATTGGACACTTATGAATTCCGACAAAATGTGCCAAAAGCCATAGGCTCTTCTGACCAATGAATTGAGATTACTGTGAGTTTTGCATAGGGGTCCTGAATGGCCGCCTGCCACCGGCCATAAGTACACCATCAGTACGTTCCAAAACACTCTTTCAGAGATCATACAAACTCTACGGCCAGCCTGCGGCAGAAAAATCCCCTCGTTTTCTCAACCGTGCATCAAATTGCTTATGCGAATCGAAAGGCAGCCATACCAACGTCCTAAAAAGGCTGTAGGAAACTACGAGCCCCTCCACAAATGTCTACAAACTCCAGATTTTGTAGGAACTGGGAGATTCCCACGAACCCACCGTTTGCAGGAAACTTTGTGACCGAGGCTTTAACAACATTGTTAGAGCTATAGTTTAGACAAACACTTGGATTTGTCCTGTGTGATTCCAACTATGTTTGCTGCTAATGCAGTTGGCAAAGATGGTTTTGGGAAACGTTCCCAGATTTGCTGGATACTGTGACATCACAGAATCAGATTGGACTAAGATTCTTTAGCATTCCCACGTCTGCAGACTCATCACTTTAACTCACATTTCCTGCATCTCGAAACTCAGTATCACGTGCGTGGTTTGTTATCACATAATTAGTTATGAAATTTCTATCAAATCAAAGAGAGCTCAGTGTGAGGCCCATGGGCTGAGAACAGAAGTGGAAGTGGACCTTTCCACAGGACAATAATCCTCACTGCAACTAGTAAATCCACCAAGGAATGCTTCAAAACATAGTGAGGTGTGTGTGTGTGTGTGTATCTGTGTGTGTGTAACAGCCTACATTTCAGTCCAAGTGAAATGCTGTGGGAATAGTTTGTAGGAGTAAATAAATAGCCTCAAATATCTCCTACTTGTCAGATGAGCAGACAAAACACCAATTAGAAGTTTAAAAAGTCAAAAGTATATTTACAAGCCATACATCTATCAGGTTGTCAACACCTGTTTTACAAATAAAGGGCTGAAAAGGCTTTTGTTTTGTTCTTTTCCTAAATTACACAAGTTAGAGCAATATGATGGGGAAAATAGTCATTTGTATGTCGAAGCTGACTTTTATCATTTTGCAAAGAGTATAACACCAAAATGTGTCAAAATTTTCTCACTAAGTGTCTTTATTTGATGTTTTAAAGAAAACCTTTGTCAAGCTCTAAGAAACAGTGTGCTACATGCACAAATGATGCTGAATCTTTACTGTAAAACAACAACAACAACAACAATTAACATTATATTACCCTTGTGTGGAGGCTGAACACATATCTGAGGCATCTGAGATGAACCTGGTGTACTGTGATCACACCATAAAATATTCATTCATTCATCCATCCATCCATCCATCCATCCATCCATCCATCCATCCATCCATCCATCCATCCATCCATCCATCCATTCATTTTCTATACCTGTTCAATCCTATGCAGGGTAACGGAGGTCTGCTGGAATGACCCCCCCAGCTTGTTTCAGGTGAGGTCGGGGCTACACCCTGGAGAGGTCACTGGTCCACCATATTTTGTAAGAAATGGTCTCTGTATGCACAAGACCAAAGACAACAGGATGACACAGACCGATTTCAGCAATGAGTCCAAAATCCTGGTTCTGTGGTGGTACAGGCTTGTGTCAGTGCTCTTGAAAAAAGTATTTTGCACTTCTGTAATAAAAGCATTAATTCAGACAAGTACAATGAGATTATAGAGCAACATGTGCTGCCTTCAAGAGAACATGCCTCCCAGAGATACCTATGCATTTATCAGCAAGACCAGACCAGACCAGACCATACCATACCGTACCGTACCGTACCGTACCATAGCGTACCATACCATACCATACCATACCATAGCGTACCTTACTGTAGCACAGGACAGCACAGCACAGCACAGCACAGCACAGCACAGCACAGCGTACCGTACCGTACCGTACCATACCATACCATACCATACCATAGTGTACCGTACCATAGCACAGGACAGCACAGCACAGCACAGCACAGCACAGCACAGCACAGCACAGGACAGCACAGCACAGCACAGCGTACCGTATCGTATTGTAACGTATCGTATCATATCGTATCGTAGCACAGCACAGCATACTGTAGAGTACTGTACTATAGCATAACATAGCATAGCATTGCATAGCATAGTATAGCCCAGCATACCAACTTTATTTATAAAACACTTTAAAAACAATCACAGCTGAAACAAAGTGCTGCACATAAAAAGGGATTATGAGAAACATAAAACAGATAAAAAATAAAAATAAAATAACATAAGAACAATTTGAATTCAACCCCAATTAGGCTGATTAAATCTAAGTCTCGTTGAGGTTAAAAGCCAAAGAATAAAAATGGGTTTTAAGACTGATTTCAAAAATGAAGGGCAATGTGCAAGGGCATTTTATTCCACAGTTTAGGAGCAGCAATAGAGAAAGTCCTGTCCCCTCTGAGCTTTCTCCTAGACCTCGGTAGCTGCAGGAGCAAGATCATTTAAACATTTAAAACAAACATAAGAAACTTAGTATGAACTCTGTGAAATACAGATAGCCAGTGGAGTGATGCGAGAACAGGGATGATGGGCTCTCTTTTACGAGTACCAGTTAAAAGTTGTGCAGCGGCATTCTGAACCAGCTGCAGATGAGAGACCAAGGACTGACTCACTCCAATATAAAGTCAATTACAATAGTCTAAGAGGGATGAAATAAATGCATGGATCAATGTCTCAAAGCGGTACCTGAAAAGAAACAATTTCACTTTTATCATTTGCCTTAAATGATACAAACAGGACTTAACAACATCCCTAATTTGGCCATCCAATTTAAATTCACGGTCTGTCTTAAAACTAAGATCGGTAATGGTGGGTTTATAATATGTCAGGGATCAGGGATCCCTAATCAGCAGAGGTGGACTCACAGGGGCCACATGGTCCAAACACTATCAACTCTGTTTTCTTTTTATGAAAATGTAAAAAATTCAATGCAATGCAGAACCACATTCTGCAGGTATTACAAAGTCAGGGCTGAAGAAGAAAAGAGGGCACAGGCACCTACTGGCCTGGCTGAAGTCCTGACCCGTCACCAGTAGTGAAAATGTGGCAAACTTTTAAAAATACGTCAGACCCTTAGTGTTGATGTCCTTAGATGTATTTGCAGGAAAAATAGGATAAAATGACAACGGAAGCAGTTCACTCAGCATTTTGTAAACAGATGGAAACGTTATTATCTGCTAAAGATTTTACTTTTTACTGTACTTTTTTTTCAATCTAGACAGCCAGGACTGGATGTTTAATTGTTCTTATATAACATAAAAGTTTACAGTTTTCATGGGATGTTGTAACATTTTCAGAGTTTATTCCTAAACCAATCACAAGATTCATGCTGTGGTGTCAGATGTGCATATTAGTGAGATGTTAATGGTAGTATGTGGGTCTAGTAAAACATTCTCATAAAACTGTGCAGAAGGCACTATCACTTGATTGTGTGTGAGACCATCTCTGTGTATGCCATCCTAAATATTTTTCTTGTTTTTTGCAAGTCTTGTACTGACCAGACTCTGTTTTTTGCCCCTTTCCTTTATTTATCCACATGCAACGTCATATAGCGTCAAATGAGATTGTGCTGACAGTATATGTTCTTTGCTCTGTTACTATTACTATTTTCACAGAGGAAAATGATTTTTATCTGCCATTTCACATGCCATTAAATATAAGCTTTGTCTGCCATGATTTCCATATTAAAGCCTATACTGACCCTGTTTAAGCTGAATTCCTGTTACGTGTTACTCCGAGCGAGCCTCAACAGCATTACTTTGTAAAAGCGCATCAAAGAGCTCCTTGGACGTGATCGCTCTTTCCACTTTTCCCTCTCTTTTCTTACAAGAACAAAGACAGTAAATGAACTCTTCTTTAGATGCTTTCAAGAGAAGAGCCAACTAATGACGCTGGTGCTCTAATGTGATGATTTCTGGCGACTTCAAATGAAAAAAAAAAAACACCAGGAGAAGCTTATCTTGTGTGAATGTTTGTGAGTGACAGCGGCAGCCTTCAGTGAAAATTCATTAGCTGAGCCTCGGCAGACATTTATCAGAGGTTACAGCGTTCTGGATTATTGCTCATTACTGGGCCATGAATTATATGAGCGCTTATCTCTGTGCTCACCACATAGATGTGTTTAATCACTCTGGATTGTCACATATAATAACACTGAAAAGTTAAGATTTATTGCAGCTGTGAGCAAAGGCAGTGTGACTGACTCTTCTCTTCTGCTGCAGCCTGAGCAGTGGTCAGAGCCCTGTCTTTGCCGCTGTGTTTTCCTTCATTTAGTGCAGATGATAACATGGATTAACTGCTCTTGTTTATGGGAAGCAACAATCCAAGCATGAGGCCAGATTTCAAGAGGGGAGAAGCTCACAAAATCCCTTTAAGGTGAGAGCCAGAAATCCAAGAGCTGGAGCAGGAGAGGGAGGCCTGCACTCAGGATAATACCAAGAACTTCTCCTTTCCCAGCAGCATCTAACACCGAGATAAAGAGGCAAGCATCAAACATGACACCTGCTCATGTGAACCACACCGGCCAACAAAAACTGTAATCAAGGAATCTTGAAGCCCCACCGGGGATAAACACGTCTAACCGGCTTTAGGCCGTCGTGATATCTGAAATACCAAAATGGTTTCAAGATCAGCCTCTAATAATCCAGGACAGATATCTTTTGCTTCATGTTTTTTTTCCCTTTGTCAGCTCAAGGCAGATTTGTCAAAACTGCCAAACTCCCTGGACCATTTTACTCCAGGAGTCTCGATCACAACATCTGACTTTTTTTTTTTTTTTGTCTCTGTAATGGTGACCCGGGGCTGCTTCCAAGCTGCTGCAGACAAGTATGTGGCAAAGCAATAATCCTCTCTGCTCTCAGTTGGGCCTTTTGTTTCAGTTAATACCACTTTTAGAGCGATTTTACACATCTTATTCTAAAACGTAGCGTCGCAAGGTGAAGATTCAGCATCTTAGAGAGGTTTTCTCTCTCTCTCTTTTTTGTTTTCTTGTCTTTTATGTGACTACCACATCATACAATAGACAAAGATTTGAACATTAGCCTTCTTCTATCATAATAATAGTAATAAGAAGAGCTACATGGCTAAGCGAATTGCTGTTAGACCTCTGCTGCACATGCAGTATATCTGCATCTGTGTGGTTACATCAGCTCTGTAATGCTCTGGACATAAATGGAGAACTAATTTGCCTCCGTGATGCTCTTTACTGCAAAGAAGATGTCATCTCTGAAAATTAAGTAGGCAACAGAGACCATCTGGCCACTTGAGTCATATATGCTTTCTGCTGAGGGAACAAACAATGCAGCTTGATTGTGACGCTGTCCTTCTGTGGCTGCTTTTATTCAGTCAAAGGCAGACAGACCCAGGACGGCACCGGTCTCCTGAACACAATACTAGTTTGAAGGTTACATTTGCTTCATGGCCTAAAACCGCCCGTGTCTCTTCCGCAGTAGTTTCCTGCTTTTCATGAAGTGGACAGTGCTGATGACTGTTATTCAGGACCACCTGAGTCTTGAGAAAATGCTTACAGAGTGATGAAACAGCGGGCCCCAGGAGGAAATCAATAATGCTGAATGTATTTTTATACCGCTGACTAAATACAGTGTTCCACAAAAGTTATTTTCTTCAAGGTTTAACAAGATCGACTCGACTGTGATGTGAATTAATTTCAGTGAAAACAGAGGGCGTTGAGTGGGTGGGTCCTGGCAGGTGAGTGATTGTGTTATGAGTGGGCAATAACACCATCCTTGTCTGTGTCTTTAATCTTAACACCTCTGGCAGAACCATCACACCTTCCTGTGAGTCCTGGGCAGGATCTCACACGGACACACCTGGAAGGAGAATAGACAGCCATCGGCTTAACGGCACACGCGAGGCAACTGACACAGCACTCCCTCCAGAGACTGTGGAGCCAGGCTACGGAGCTATTTCTATTCATGCCCTATTTCATCCACCACCAGTCCTATTTTCACTGTATCTGATGTGTTATCAGTTACAGCGAGAATCCAGACACACACATGCAGCAGAGCTACCAAAACCAGCTCATATTTAGCTCTACATTCCCTCCACAGGAGCCTGTGCTCCAGTCACAGAGAACATTTTGTTTTCATTACAATCCCACGGTGGGTTTATCTACCTTGCAATCCTTGTTATTCGCTTTCATCTTTGATGCTGGTAACAAATCCCAAGAGTTATCTGAAATCTCCTGCCACATTCTGGCAGTGAAGAGGCTAATTTTTCCATCATTCTTGCTTGAAAGGACAGGTGCTTTTTTTGTGTGTGTGCAATTTTAGTGCTTGAGGATAGATTGAATTTGATGTTCTTTTAGACATTATTAACTTATAAAAGAGGAATAAAGTGTGGAACAGCATCTGCATGCTGAATAAAATTGGAAAATGTCTGACTTTTTTCTGGCTGAAGGTGCTTTAACCTATCTGACACCTTCACAGTTGAAAGCAGTAAGACTCCACAGCAATAGTCGATTTTTTTTCACTCCAATGTTGATGTAGTGTTTATTTTGTAGAAAAGCACGTCTCAGTTATCTCAAGTACAATAGAGACAGAAGACAGCTTCTTCTGGTTGTGTCATGGCGCCCTCTACTGTTCAGCTTGGAATTTCACATTTTCATTTTAAAACAAAAAACCAAAATACAAAGACAGTTCAGCAGCTGACTGTGTCACTGATCACAGTTGCAACAAGCCACGGTCTATTTTTATTATTTATTTATTTATTTTCATTCTGTCTGGCTGAGAGGAGAATGGTTCTCTGTATATGAGAGAGACCATCTCCATTTCTGCTGAGCAGATTTCTCCACACACAACCACCTGGTTACTCTCAGGTCACACCTGCCCCCACAAACCGCTCCACCTGCAGCCTTATGTTGCACTGTCGGACCGCCTGCACCGAAGGGTTGTGTTTGGCCTCACAACTGCCAGCATGGATCCAGCTTTAGAGTCTGTTTCTGACAAACAAGGTTGTAAATGACTCAAAATGACAGACGTTGGAGTTTTTCTTTAAAACCGGCTGAAATGTCACACTGACCTGCACGTCAAGGCTCATGAGCACACAAATCTCTTAAAATTACAACAGCTTTGGCTTTTATGTTTTACATTGCTTAAGCAATTTCAAACAGCTTTGCAGATTTCAGTTGATTTCTACAATTCTAACATTAGATGACTTAAAAGTAACAATTTCTCTAAAATCATTTTGAGTCGTGTCTTTGGGGTCATATCAACACACACAGTTCCTGGATTTTAGTGTAGTTTTTGTGAATGTGGTGTAATATAGCATACGCTTTTGTTCATTTGAGGTTGTGCAACATTTTCAAACCTAAAAATGTGGGGAAAAGTGTAAAAAAACCAAAAACAAACAAACAAAAACACCCTGAGTACAATGAGTTGCAAATCTCACAATCCCGTATTTGATTCACAAACACAAAAAGGTTAAATTAAGGAACTATCTGATTGCAACAGAAGTTATTTGATTTTATATTTGTTAAAAGCAGCACTTTTCAAAACCGGTGTGGTAATATTAGTCACAGTAGCACTTCCTCTCCTACCAACAATATATACACTTCTGGAAACTGATGGCAGCAGACAGGAATGCTGTCTGATACAGGATTTGAGCTGTTCAGCAGTCCTGGGTGTTCTCGGTCTTATTGTTATTTCATGATGCACCAGATGTTTTTCCTGCTGGTAAAAGGTCTCGACTGCAGGCGACCGGGCTCTTGAGCTGCGGAGCTTGTATTCATGATAGTCCTGTTTTTGGGAAAATGTTTACTTATGTCTTCTTCTTTGCATGAGAGAGCTTCAACCTTTGTGGATGGAACGGTGAATGTTGTTGTTGATGTTTTCTGGATGCGTTCTTGAGTCCATGCAGGGGTTCAAACAACAGAATCACTCTTGTTTTTAGTGCCTGAAGGCCTGAAGGTCACAGCCACCAAGTTCTGATCCAGCCTGGATTTTGGTGCAGAAATCTTCCCAGATTCTCATGATGTTTATTTTGAAACTGTTTCTCAGTTTTCACATGTAGATTTTTTTCTGAGAAGCTCTTTTTTTTGACCTTCTGACACTAAACCTAAGTACTTCAGTGGGTGTTTCCCTTTTTAGCACCATTTACTTTTTCAGACTTTGTTGCACATGGGACAAGTTTTTTTTTACATATTGCTGCCAAAAAAAAAAAAGTCTCACTCGGAACATTTTATGTTTTGTATTTTTTAACATGAATAAAGTATGGGTTATGACATTAGCAACTGAGGTAAGAATTAAAGGTTATATGAGACTTTATTGATTCCATAATTTAGAAATTTAAATAATGTAGCAGTAAAAAATATACATTCAAGAGCTATAAAGTAAAAACCAAACAAATAAACAAAAAAAAAAACCTCACAAACTCACAACTAAATTTTAAAAAATGACAGAAAAAAGACTCCCAGCACAAGTACTTCCACTTGTGAATTTAAAAAATTTTACAAACTACACAAGAGACTCCAGATTCACCTCGCTGCACACACTAATTATTGCACCCACTGGTGTTTTGTGTTGTTGTGCAGCCTGACGTCTGCACACTTTGTTGTATTCTGTTTTCATTTACATCCCAACTTTTTTGGAATGGCGCCAGTAAAATTGAAAGAGGATGTAATCTGTTTTTCAAATGAGTGTAGATGTCCTGTACAGATCACAGTGTTGTCCATGTATCAGCGGCAGCGTCTACCCAGAGACGGTTTGTCTCTTGTCGGTGCCGGACTTTTCTTCTAGAGGTGGTGGGACTCATGAGGAGCTCAGCTTTGTCTCCATATGTATCAATCGCTGACCGCTTGGTTGGAATATCAACAATAACAGTTCTGTTTCATCCAAATATCCCTGTTAACAGTTAAAGTAGAATTTGGCCATCATTAATTCATTTAATCATTTTTTAATCTTATTAATTATATTAGCTGTCAAAGCTCAAGGCCATAAGTTTTCTTTCAGGTTACTCATCTGATAAAAGCAGTGTCAGCTGTAAAGCAGCTGTTGATGGATGGATGGATGGATGGATGGATGGATGGATGGATGGATGGATGGATGGATGGATGGATGGGTGGGTATGGGTGGATGTATGGATG
>JAOWBL010041076.1:0-26624 GCA_028564865.1 Zenarchopterus dispar | reverse complement strand
TATATATATATATATATATATATATATATATATAAGAATACTAATTTCTTTGGTGGTAAAATGCCAAAAGATAGAGATGAAACATTTCTAAAGTTAGGTGTTAGCTGGTTCAAATCTCAGCTTGAGCCTTTGCCATTTGCATCTTTTGCCTTTTGTGAGAGAAAACATGCATGTTCTAAATTGTCCTCAGGGAGTGAGTGTGGCTGCATGGTTGTCTCTGTGTAGCCCTGTGATGAACTAGTGACCTGTTCTGGTGTAGCCCACCTCTCGCCTGATGACAGCTGGGATAGGCTCCAGCCCTCTGTTTTCCCATGGGTAGTTAAAGAAACACAATCTGTGTCATCAAAACAAGCACTGGCACATTAAATTTTAAAGCTGGATCAACAGAACAAGCCATATTCCCTTTTAAATTACTTTGAGGACAAATTAAGCAGTAAGCTATACAGTCCATTTCTATCTCTCAATCTATCTCTCTCTCTCTCTGTGTGTGTGTGTGTGTGTGTGTGTGTGTAAAGTGTCATTTGGAAGTTATAGATAAATAGAGGTTTTAGAAGCCTTATTACTGAGGTCTTTAAGGCTTATGAGCCAAGTAAATGTAAAATTACATTATGTATTGCTCTATGTAAATATTTCTCTTTTTAAATAAATCTACAAACACCCAGTTAATGATTCAAAAAGAGTGTAAATATAAAATTTTGGACAGTGGCACAGCATCAGATATGGCAAAAAGGGCTTACTTTATGTAGTGTGTGTTCCGCTGAAATGATTAGAAGACCAAATTCATACGTTCTGGCTAGAGATTTTTTTTCTTCTTCAAATACAACATTTTCCTCTTGATGTGCTGTACATGGTGGCAGGGTTGAAAGTTACTTTTAACTATTTACCAGTGAGGTGGGAAGATTTTAGGAAGCATAAAACAAAACTGACCACACATCCCCATTATCCTGGAATGTACTAATGCACAGATTTATTTTTTAAAATGTTACGCCATAAATTAAATATGGTAAAATGCACAATGTATAAACATGTCTTTGTACCAGAAGGTCTGAATATTATTCATCACGACTGTCTTGGATGGTGTGGAGATGCGAAGTGGAGTTGTGTGGCAGCACTACGAGTGCTTGCATGTGTGAGTGATGGTGTGCTGGTGTTTGGCTTTAACGGCATTAGGGATGTTAGAGGTGAGAGATCATTGGATTACACACACCGACTTAATCTAATCTGGTGTGTATTCTTTGGGATTACTATGTTTACTTTTTTTTTTGGGCCTCAGAGTTGAAGTAGAGAAAGGCAGGTTTGGTGTTAGTGGTGTACATCATTCATGGTTGGACACACAAACACACAATCTGTGATGTAGTTTTTTTTGTTTGTTTTTTTAATTTGGGTCAGTAGTATTGAAAGAACCTTTAAAAAAAACAAAACAAAACAAATTTGATGTCTTTTATTACATGGTTTTCTTAAAAGTATATTTTTCACTTTAGACTTGAGAATTTGGAAACTATTTTTAAGTTCATACAGCTCAAACTATAAAAATAAGAAAATTGGAAGTTCAATATGTTTTTTTTTCTTTGTTGAGGACAATGTCAAATAGTTGGCCTTAAAATGGTTGTTGAACATTTCACGGATTATACATCCATTCATCTCTGTAGACCAGGTTCTTTCTGTTCATCTCACCTGTCACTGAGTTGGAGGCGGGTACATCCTGGACAGATCACCAGGGACACATAGAGATGAATGAAGCAAACATCCATGCACACTCACGCTCACTCTTACAGACAAATTAGAATTAACCATCCATTTCATATACATGCTTATGGAATGTAAGAAAAAGATTAGGAAGCCTGAAGTACCCAGAGAAACATCACAAACATGGGAAGAACAGGTAAACTTGACCAAACTTTAGATCTGAGTCGGGATTTAAACCAGGAACCTTCTGGTTGTGAGGAGAGACTGTGCTAACCAGAGAGCTGTGCAGCCTTTATAGGTGCTTTTTATTTCTGCAAATTTTTGATGACTAGGTAGTGGCTTCCTCTGCCTCCAGTCTCTGTTGTTGTTTAATAGATGCTATACTGTAAAGAAAAGGTGGAAGAAGCCACCATGATGCCAACCTCTGCCTTCAACTATTGTTTTGAAACACAGAATTTGCCCCATCAGATGCATAAAGGTTTAAGAAACATGCTGGATTCATTTTTAGACCTTAAGGATAATAATCTTTAATAATTTTTAATAATAATATGTCAAGCTAAAATACTGATATATTCCTTTTCATTTTGTCCAAACACAAGCAGCCATGCAGACATTTGATCTAAATAAAAATCAAATATCCGCATGACTTTATTCATGATGTTAAGTGCAAGATACACTTTAAATAGCAAAAACAATAACTGTTTACCAGCGCGCCATGTGATATTTTCATATTATATAGATAGAAGATGAATAATGACTCCAGTAGATGTTTTGACATATTTCCTCAGATGTTTCAGTATCTGTTTTCACATGAAAGACAATGGCATCTTGTCTTTTATTTCCAGTTTTGCTTTCAGACCATCACTATAGCAACAACAGCTATCATGGCAGTCTGTGCATGCATCATGTTATTTCTTTACAAACAGCCTTATGTGAACCAGATCTCCAAAGGCCTATGTTGCAACTTAAACAAACAGACACAACAGTTGTGCCCCCCACCCCCCGATACTGACCAGATAAGACCCTGATAAGAGCTAATGACCATCAGCTTCCAAGGTCTAGATACAGAATACTGGGTGGATCACATGCTACAATTGGACGTATTTTTAAGCATGTTGTATGTCCAGTGTAAACAAAAATCCCACAGTGTTAATCTGGTGACGTAGCCGTCGATTTGTGTCCCTGTGAGTCATAGCAGGCAAAGCAAAGTACAGTCAAAGTAGATGAGGAAGAGTTAAGAGAGTGACCTAGTGGCAGTTGACCTTTGCATGCATTGTTTTTCCCTGTTATATTAAAGATGGATAAAAGTGGAATATCTCAAACATGCTCTATTGGCTTATCAGCATGGGAATTGAATTATTTGTGCTTGTAAAATGTAGAACTGAATGCCTTTTAAAAGGAATTCTTTTAAATCCCATTTAAAAGAAACGGAAACGCTACTATACAAGCACACACATGCACACAAATATGCAAACCTCTTGCCTCTCTGCGTGTTTATAAAAAGGATCTTGTCCCACTTTTCCCTCATCTGCCGTGCTCTCGTTCCGTAATTTCTCCGGCGTGATAGCTAATTGGTGTGAGCTCGGGGAAAATTTGCCACCCCGTCGCTGTCTTCTTAAAGCAAACTGGAACAAGAGAGGGGAAAGAGTCAAGGCAGTAAAGAGAAAAATGGAGAAAAGGTGGAAAAGATGGAGAAGACAGGAGGTATGTTGAAGGGGGGTGTAGGTGGTAAGCTGCTCTGAGATCACATTTGCAGATAGCTGCTTTCTTATGCGAGGAGCATAAATGATAAGCCTGGGGGTGTTTGAATTATGATGCTGTTCTTTAGAGAGAAATATGCAAGTTTTTTGTGCATGTGAAAGAGAGAGAAGAAAAACTTTACAAAATAAAAGACAGAGAAGGTCTAAGCCGTTAAATAATGAGGGGAGGAAATGCGTTTTGCCAATCTGTGCTAAGTTCCAACTTGTAAATGAAAGGGGAAACAAAAACAAAAAAAGGATTATCTCTCAATTGATTAGGATCAATGTGAAAGATTTGCCAAAGGGGTCTCTGCTGCTATTTTTGAGTGTAAAGAGACGGAGAGAGAGTGAACCAAACTAGGACAAGTCCTGAAAGACCATTGTACTCTTTTTTTCTTTTTTTTTCTCTCTCTCTTTCTCTCTCTCTCTTTCTCTGGGTCTCTTCAGGGCATTCAAAACTGCTTTCTCACTGTTGCCCTCCCCATGCTCACTTTTTCTTTCCATATCTGCCTCTGAGCACTTTTCACCTTCTTCTTCTTTTCTATAGTGGTGAGGGCCAGTGACTGAGGGGGAAAAAAAGGTTGATCCACGATAGATATTATAGTCGATGGATTTTTATATTTTAAAGTAAAGGTGACAAACTACTGAAGTCTTTGAGAAGTTCCGATGGGATCTTGTGGGAAATAAAGATCAATTCAAACACCTTAAGTCCTAATCTTCAGGTCAGAGCTACTGTATTTTTTTTTTTTTTTAAATTCTATCTACAACAGATGGTTTTCACACATATGTAAACACCAGTGACAATATTGGTTTAGACAATGGCATTTTAGTGCATGAGGACTTTAACTAGTTTTTATGGGATGATACACAAACTCAGTGCTCTTCTGTTATGTCTTTTTTTTTTTAATTCTTTAAATAGATTTGATTATGAGGGAAGATTCAGGCAATTATTTTAGTATGTGTTTCCCAGAAAGCATTGCAGTGATGTGTTTATTATTTTTGTGCTGTCTGGAAGAAGCGCAGTGCCTGTTCAGGTTGTCCATCACACCTGAATTATTGTTTCTCAGACATGTAAAAGCATTGTCAAGTATTATGATTTTATTTTTCTATGAGAACTTTTATTTTCTCAACAAATGTATGAAACAGTTATATCTTCACCACAATTATTCCATTTAAGGATTATTGACTTTGGCTTACTGACCTTAATCTTTCACCTCTGTCTCTCCTGACGTCTGACCTGAATGGACAATTACTGCTGCCATATTCAGATATAACTCTGAGTAGGTTAAAAAAAAAGAATATTCTGATCAGTAAAATATCCCACCTGTGTTGGGGTGGTTTTATCTTTAGCGGAAAAGAAAACGTCTCCTTCTTAGCCTTTGTACCGTAGCATGTACTGCACCTATTATATCACAGAATCAATGCAAGCTATCAATAATTTGGTATTTTTAATACTAATCTGGCTTAATTCAACACGTGACGTGAATATGCGTGAAAGAGTCAAATTTATTTATATAGCACATTTAAAAATGGCAGTTGACCAAAGTGATTTACGATTGAATAACAATCAATGAAACAAAATAATCATTTAAAAGCAGTAAGATACAATAAAAAGCGTTTAAGGAACAATAAAATCAAAATAGCTGTACAGCCCAATATCTGTGTGTCATGGTTATCAGAGCCAATCACAGATGAGGGAATGTCAGTATTTAAATATAACATGGCCAGTCAATGATTTTCTCTTTGTTTTGTTTTTGGTAGTTTGAGCTCACTGTATGAGTGTGTTTATGTCTGTGTGTGTGTTTGCTGTTAGGCAAGGTGCTTGCATAATCTTTCTTATCTTAACATGTAAAAGGCTTGTTTTTTTTTTCCACGGTAACATTCAGTTAGAACTTTGTGGACGATCACTAATCCTGTACCTTTCTAGAGTTTTAATATGTATTTTCAAACATTTTGTAGTCTGATTTTTTTTTTTTTTAATTCTGATGTATAGAAGCCAATGACCCCAATCTATCCCATAGCAATATTTTTAATTGAATCTATCTAGCGCTATGCAGTTTTATCCTCTCTTGATACTAATTTCTTTAATACAATGATACTGGTTTCTCTTTAACCTTTTATAGATTAGTTCATGTTTAATGAAACATTTCAGGCACCTAAAATATTCTGGAGGATCTCATATCTCATGTGGAAAATGCTGTCTATGACCTAAGACATTTGCATTTTTTCTTCTCACCCTTGTACCTATACCCTCCAAGATAGCTCTGACAACAGGTTATTGCTCATTTCTATTGTGCCTCCTGCCTCAATCCAGTCAGCGTGAGCCACACAATAGGTATTTTCAAATGAAAAGGGGTCTTTCCTATTTGTGTGTGAGTCAAGCGATGAGTGTGCCTGCCGAGAAGAGGAAGGCAGGGGCCCTCAGAAAGGGTGGTCTCGTGTTAATGCGGGCTCTGAGACAGAAACTGTGTGTGTTGGGGTAAGAGAGAGCTGTCTGTAGAAGGGAGCTGATTTTAGGATACAGTATGGTCAGTGTTCAGCAGAGCTGACGCTGAGGTGAGTCCACTGTTGGAGAGTTTGGATGTTTGTGGAATTGAGTTCATTGCATTTTCTACATTTTTTTATTTGTTTCCTCAACATTTATTTTAATCAGTGTGAGATCTGTTTAACTTTATCCAAGCAGCACTTGGATAAAGTTAAATGTTTTTAAATGTTTTAGCTGTTGGCTTACATACTTTGTGACAAAGTTGGCTCTGTGCGAGTGCACATTCATCTGTGTGGTCGGTTGTATTAACCCACTTCTCTAACAGCCTAATCCCAAAGGAGAAGGCCTCTGTTCATGGATGTGTGTATGTCTTTATGCATACACACATATGTATTATTTTCTTTTTATACATGCGTGTTTGACTTCTATCTCAACTGTAAGTTGTACTGTTTATATTATGATTCGTTGTGGGCAACTTCTACTGTAGTCTGGTTTTAGATTGTTGCACAAAGTGGCTTAAGTTAACATCTTTGGCATTGCAAATATGTGAAGTATGTGTATGTGGGGTGTTTGGTCTTTCTCTTGCCTTCCTCATTTCCCTACTTTGCTCTTTCATCCCATTCATTCTCTGTCTTGTTTTTCCAGGTACACGGCTTTACAAAAGTTTCCCATGAAATCCTTCTGCTTCTCTTGAAAGCTCAGATCTGCTTTCCCATACTTTTGTGTTAGTATGTGTGTATGTGTATGTGTGTGCCTGTGGCATTGGCACTTGTTTTCAGCAAGTTTGCTCTTGTGCAGTTTTATGCATGCTTTCTAGTGTTCATTAATGGAAACTGCCACCAGCAAAAAGTTGCTGCATCTTGTCTGTTAAAGCAGCCAGAAAGGAATCATTTGTCAAGTTGGAGGACCACTGTATTATTATGACTGGCAAATGTAAACAGAAGAGTGATTTAATATTGTACATACCTGGTGGATTAGTTTGTGATGTTGATATTGTGATTCTAGAGGTGAAGACTAGTTATAATATCCTGCCTCTGAATCTTTTAAAAAACCTTTATTAAATGTTTTGTCACATTCAGTTGGTCCATGTTTTTTTTTTTTTTTTGTCTCCCAGACACCCTAAACAATGTCTTCATTAAAAGTTTTTGGATTGTTTAAACCCAACTCTGATTTGTGTCTAAGCCCAACAAATGTTATAATCGTCTGTTGTGGGCACCTTCCTCTTAAATCTGATGTGGATGTGGCATAAACTAATGAAATGTGTCATGTATTAAATCAGTGATAGTTACATTTTGGGCGGAAAATTGAAAAGCCTTCTGTTCATGAATAAGTAATGTTATTGTTGGGACTAGTAACGAAATTGATTCATGTGCTTCTCAGATGCAATGCAGGGTCATTCTCATCTGATTTTCTACATTTATATGTAGCATTAAGCTTTTTTTAAAAAAAAATCAGAATGTTTATTTTAACTTTTTCATATATCCCTAAAAGAAAATATTATCACAGTATAAGTAATAATGAGAATAATAAGTCATGGGAGAAAGTCACTTAGTAAAGAGTCATTTGTGTAAAACTCTGGTATGCAGGAATGATCTTCTGTACTGGCTCTCACTGCAACCAGCCTGAAGAAGCATCTGATGAAGACACTGATATTTAATCACTGTTTTGTGTCGAGGTCCAGTGGTGTTAATTATCTTATGTAACTTGTGTAATATTCTTTTCTGCACAGTCAGCTCGGGGGACTTCAAAGCAGTCCCCCACACAGGGCCAGACTTCTTTATCACTTTGTTTAGTTTCTTTGAGTCACAACATCTTGCTGCAAACATTGAATGACCCAAGTTTCCTCAAGAAGTACAGTGTGCTCTTAGTTCTTGTATAGTGTCAGTGTTTCTTCTGTTTCTTATCCGATCTAGGTGAATACCCCAGTATCTGTAATCCCCTCGCAGCTCCAACTCTTCTTCCAGGATGGAAATAGTGTTTGTTCCTGATCCTCCAAAAAATTTTCAGTCATCTCCGTTGTGTTGTTTATGTTCCTGACGGAGTGTTTGTTCCTACACCATGCCACAAAACTGGAAACCATTTCTCTGTTATCAGCTTCCTGTCCATCATTGAAACACCTCACAACAAGAGAGTAGTCTGTTGAGTCTTCACTTTACCTCACAGAAGAAAGTGCCACATCTTAAAATCAAGCCAAGTTTAATCTTGTGTCTACTGTTAAATGGGCAGTTGTGCCCAGACCACCCTCTCACTGCTGCAGAAGATTAAACAGGAAGACGTACTCCTTAGTCAGCGCAGTGGGAGCATGTGTCTCTGACTAAGGCAACTGAGTGTCCTGTCTGTATACATGTTGACAGCGCGTGACACTGACCGTATCCTCTCCTCAGCCACAGCAGCAGTCTCTCCCTCCCACAAGACCTATAGGCTTCATCAATGGGTCGATTGTAGTGTGAGTTGAGAAACCACTGGGCTTTGGTCATGAGTTATAGGGTGATAAGAAGATGATTCTCCTGAATACTTTGGTCCAGACGGGGTTTTTTTTCTCACACTGGTGGGTTTCAATTTATATTTTTTGCTTGTGAAAATAAAACTGCACTTAGAGTATTTTACCACTTTGATTTTTTTTTTTTTTTTTGCTTGATTGAGCAAGCTAATTGGGGAGAGTTTTGTATCAGTCAGACTGAAAATGAAACATTCCTCTGAAAAAGTCCGTCTGTCCTAGAACAACAGCTCCCTATCTCTTTTGTTTTCAGCGAAGCAATGCAGCTTATTTCCGTCTCCATCATTGCGGTTCATTCAGTGATGTTTTTGTCTCACTGGCATTGATTCCAATATTAGCTTGACTGGCAGTTGTTTGTTTTTGTTTGGAGCTAAATGCCCATTCATTATTGAAATTGTATACCTTATTTCTCATGAAGTGTCATTATGGAGGCATATTTTCAGCTTTTAGTTATGACCAAAGCCTCACAAAAACAATGGCATTCCTACCACAGACATTAAATTAAAGTACACATCCTTTAATTGTATTTGCTAAATGAAAATAATAAATAATCTTTTACATGGCAGTTGACTTGTACTTATTGTGGAAGTTTGGTAATTTAATTTAAGAAACCTAACTCTTTCTGTAAAGTAGTTTTGTGTTAGAGTAATTCATTATTATTCAGTATTCTAATAAACCATGTTTGTATTCACTCCTAGCTGCTATTTTTTTTCTTTGCTAGTTAAAAACACGACCCCAAAGAAGTCATCTTTGTTTGTTTAGTAAACTTTTCTCATTTTTTTTCTATACCTTCAGATGGATCCCTCCCTAAAGAGCCAAAAGGAGATGTGTCGGGCCAGATAGCAGGTATGATATAAGCACTTGCATCCACAAAAACACACTTGTGTTTCTTGTCGCCCACCCTTGGCTTGTTTCTCTCTGTACACGTGTCTGTCCTTGGTGACGGTTTACATTTTATTGATAGTGAAAATAAAGGCTGTCAGACACCCACATAAATATACAGTATTAATATTTCAGCGTGGCAGTGACAGGTTATTGTCATCATAGTTCTTCACATCTCTTTGATTCTTATTCCCTCCTCCTCTCCCCTCTCCTCTCCCACTATATTTGCTTGAATGTGATTGGTTACCTACATCCATCGGCCATCACTGTAGAGACGGCAGGCTCTTGCTGATGAGTTGTGATGGATGCTGTGTCCTCTGTAATGATTTATTCATGTAGTTGTGTCTTTTTTTTCTTTTTTAAATCTCCAGTACAGCTCAATCCTTACCTCTTCTGTGACATATTGGAGAGACTTACTTGCAGTTTGAGATTTAAGATTGTTTTTCCCTTGTCTTATCGGGATTATTTTTTATGTTTCTCAGACTACAGATTCTATTCTGAAAGGGGATGCACAAATAATTATGTGAGAGTATCAGTAGTGGTGATGTTGTGATGCAGTCTTGAAAAATCATAAATCCCTTCATCGCAAGATTTAAAGGAGGGCAATGAGTTGGCAGGTTGCTCCAAAGCTTCAGGGCACTGATGGATGGAGATGGCTTCAGTGTACAAAAAGCCGATGACAATGTGAATTCATATCTAGAAAATACTTAAATTAATTACTTTTTTTTTGTAGAGTGTGGGGGAAGGGATTAGCTCTGTTATATAATAAAATGAATGCCTTTGGATCTCGACAGATGTGACGTGGATATCACTACTGTTCATTTTTCCCCTCTCTCCTTCTTTCTCTTCCTGATTTTTTTTTTCAAGTTTAAAGTGCTTCATGCAGAGCCAGCCTTTAGTTGAAGGGGTTCAAGCAAGAATCTTCAGTAATTAAGTGAGCTGTGCAGGGTAAACGCATCACCTCCAGATGGTGCATTTGAGCAGATTGAAATCTCTGCAGCAGAAGCAGTTAAAGGATTCAGACCTGCAACTGTTGACAGTTAACTGCAGCAGGAGTCAGCAGCTGCAAACATGAGAACATTGTTGAGCACTGTATTGCACTGATTCTCAGTCAGCCACAGTGGGACGTGTTGAAGCAAAATGAGTGTTTTTTGGCATTTTAAGGATGAAACTTGGTGCTTTCCCGACCGAGCTGGTTCTTTGTCTCGTCACAGTTGGCCAGAATGGGATCAGGTGGCACCAAAAGACCCGGAAGAATGAGCACTTGGCACAAGTAACAAGTCGTCTTTCTTTCTGTTCGCTCTCTTTTTTTAATTTTCTCCCTTTCCCCTTCTACCCTGCTGTGGTCGCTGGGGTAACCCTGGCCTGCTTCTTGCTCGGTTAGCCTACCCTGCTATTAGAGGGCTAGACGGATGGAGAGAAGAGAATGAGGCGGGGGTAAGGGAAATATGATGTGCTGTCTCTTCCTTCCATGCCAAAAGTCAGTTTTGGGAGACAAAAATGACTGGCTTGGACAAAGAGTCTGCTTCACTTTTATGCTTTTCAAAAATGAGATCGTTTTTCAACAATAGACTTTCAGTACAGCATGAGATATGTGCCTCAGATCAGACGGTGGCTGGTGGAGTCTTTGCAGTTATCTTTGGATGAATTTCACTCAACGCTGCCACAGAGTTAAATCGAAGCCTTTCTGCCTCCCCAGCTAAAACTTTGGTTGCAATTGAAAGATTGTGCTGTAATTCATTTAAAATATTTTATCAACTAGTAACCCACCTATCTGAGCCTGCAGCATTTTCATAGTAATTGTGGCACAGCTGTGCTTGACCACAACACCCAGTCAGATCAGCTCTTCTTACTTCATAGAACTCCAAGGTCCTTACTGGACTCCAGTGCATTAGCCGGTCCGAGTCTCCTTAAAAGCACTGAAAAGTGGGGCAGGAGCTTCTTGTAAGCGGTACACTGTCAGTCTAGATGTCTAGTGGAGTCAGATGGAGGAGGTGAACAAGGTGTTGCTGGCTCCAAAAAACAAGTTTAAAGCACAAAGACTTATGATAAAGAAACAGTACAGGATACAAGATTTATGGTGTGATTACAAAGAAATAGGGGCAGAAGTAAAAATTGCACACAAGGTCCTTCCCCATTAACTGGATTAATAGGTTTTTTGAGGCTTATGACTTGTAAGTGTTGTGTGTTGTCTTAAAAGTGTTTTTTTTTAAGTTTTCACAAGTTATAATGACTTCAAAACCACTTTAAAAGGCAACACCCAGTATTTTGTCTTGTTTTTTCTCTGGAAATAATGGCTTTTAAGTGACATAACGGCCAGCTGGCACCTAATAGTTGGGTGCAATTTATATTGTAATTCCTCAGTTGCATATAGACTCAGTAATCCTTGCACTGCTCTGTCAGTCCAGCTGTTGTTTAAATGATTGTTGTTAAGCTGATGTTAACTGCTTTTTCCTGCAGGAGTACTTACTGTTACCACTACTTATTACGTACAAGGAGTGAATAAAGGGGCCTTAATAACTAAATTTTATTCTAATAAAATTTAGTTATTATGGCCCCTTTATTCACTATAATTCCTGCTGTGTGTACACAAAATGTGGCTGATCCTCCGATAGTCAGAGGAACTATGAAGATTTGTTTAACACACACACACACACGTACCATTGAATAGAATTGGTATAACTGCAACCACACAAACCACCAAGAGTTTTGCATCTGTATGTAATGTTTTTAATAAGTCAGTTAAAGAGATAACTTTTCAAAAATTGCTTCTGCGCAGAAAATTGTACTGTATGGTTGCAAACAGTGACACAGGAAACATTTAGTATGAAGATTCAAATAAATAAAAATACTAGAGATGTTCTGAGAGCATCTTCTTTCTTTCCAGTGGCGATTCTGGTACCTGGGTATCGACTGACACATAATACTAGTTCTGTGCAGTGTTAGTTTTAAAATGTTTAAAAACTTTTTAATTAATATGTAGTGCTAACCTTGTGTGATTGCTGTTATTGTTATGACTGTGATGTTTCGTCTGTCTTCTCCTTTGGCTCAATAAACCCAACCCTCTCCTTCATGTGATGGCTACTTAAGAGCTTTGATAAGGTTGCTTATGTTATTTTTCTAGAAACATTTGTGCCACCTCTGGAAACGGCAGCCTTGCATGATGACAATGTCAGTTTCACTCTTGAGATTTCCCAGTGGAAAATATCTCCACATTGTCAACATAATATACTAGATGTTAAGCTCAGTCCAACAACTCGTGTCACCTCTTCACCATCTGCCGACTCAAAACGAGCAGTTGCATGGCAGTTTTTTGAAAATATTTTATTGCTCAAAATTATATGGTAATGAAGGGGTGGATAGATCTTGGTACTCACGGGAACCAATATTCTCTAATTCTGCTGAAAATAAGGGAATTTCTAATCTTGTACTGGAACCAGAACAACTCTAAAGATTACATTCATGGTCCTGATGGTGCTGAGTCCCTAAATTATTGGCATCTGTTGTGGAAATGTCAAAGACCATCACATGCAAGACTCGTAGGTTGGGATGGGCTGGAATGAGAATCTGATGTGTGTGCAGTTGCCGTTTTTAAAATGTTTTAAAACAGGAACTCGAAGGTCTTGGTGCTGGGGAGGGTGCTGTGACTAAATCGATTGCTCACTTGAACACATGCGTGCATTATTTGTGCTCTCCAACACACAACTGTCGCATAACACCAGAGCGCCAACATAATAAATATATAGTGAGCTTGAAGAAATGTGCACAATGCTGGAAAGGAGATGGGTATAAGAAGTTGGTTGAGCAAAATAATGATGCACTCAAAATGTTTGTGTATCTCTCCTTATCACCACTCTGTGAAGCAGTGTTAGGGAATGATGGTAGATTTTACCTAATTAATTTGCAATATTCTCTCCTTTGATAACAGGACCACAGTATTTATTTTGCTAGAGCATACATAGACACATTTTAAGATAGCGACACATGAAATTTGGGAAAAAGGTCCAAGTGATGCCAGTAGATGTGTATTCAAGTTGGAAGCATCTTGCAGCTACGTTTCTAAAATATGCTAGCCCCATATCTGGGTATTTTTAGTTGCAGAAAAATTCTCACATCGCCAAATTTTCCTTGGAAAAATGTTTCCTTCCCTCAGCCATCAAAAAAGCCGTCCAAGTAGGGAGGGGTTGTTTTTCTCTGCACCCTAATAACTTTAAATTTCTTGAGACATGAATAGCACATGTGATGTTTGTGTTATTTTTTTTCATTGGTTTTGAATTTGTGACATTTTAAAACCTTGATATATCATGTTAACGACAACATTTCACACCTTCTTATAAATATCAGAAGCCTTTTGCAGGAAGAAAAATACATTTTTAATTTCTCAAACAACAATCAAGGCTCTTAGGTCTCTGCTCTGCTCTAGGAAATGTTTAAAAGGTTTGATGCTTGCCAAAAAAGCATAGTAGTTAGTACTTAACAACCAAGGTGTTAAAAACTGTTTATCAGGCCTGTATTCTTATTTTAAATGTTATCTGTTTTACATTGTAGGCCAGAGAATGCCTCAAAGTCCAAAAGCCCAAATTCAGACCATGAAAATTGTAAAATATGTCTGTTTGTGGAATTCAGTTGAAACTATCAAAGAAAATCAGTCACAGATATTTTCCCACTGAAAAAGAGCAGTCTGTGTTAAAGAAAACCACTCTGTCCAGTCGTTCTTCTTTCTGAACGGGCTTTGTGTTTCATGGGTTGATCAGGGTGTCCATGTCGTGGATGCACTATTCCTGTCCAATCCCTCAGGCTCAAGAAATTCCTGCTATTCCCACACATCCCTCAGCAAGGAATTTCTGGCATGGAGTGAACGTACGAAGTCCACGTCCATGTGGGATGCACACACGTTGACATGGATCTGCATTTGTCTTGATTTACAACATCTGGCTGAGATCCAGCGTGTCCTAGTCAGCTGCTGCGCAGCCATTAAGAGATTGAGTCGCTGCATAACTGCTCTTTAATCAAACGGAGAAGATGCAGCGAGTGTTTCCTTTTGTTGGCAAGTTTTCCCCTCCCTCAACTGACTGCACCACCCATCCCATCTGTCCGTGTCCAGGCAGCTGTTGCATCCCCCATCTGCCTTTTTTTTCCTTTTTTTTTTTTAATAACATGCCCTGCCCCCTCTAAGAGGTATTTGTCACAATCTCTCTGGGGAAATGTTGTTGTTTTCTGTTTGCTTGAAGTGCTTTGTTGTTTCTATAAGTCTAATGCTCGTTTGACCTCTCAGAGGAAGTGTCTGAGGTGTGTGTGTCCACATTTTCTGACACACAAACAGTAACACGACCCAGTAACTGTCTTGACCTAGAATGATGAGCTGACTGTGTCACGGTTGCTTCAGTGAAGGATGATGGACATTTGTGGCATTTCCCTCTCTGGCCGTGCCCTTTTTGACTCATGGGTGTAGCTTTATCAGTGATAACCCACTTCACCCAAGGGTGGTCAACCAGGAGAAGTTCAGGCTCAGTGTCACTTTGGAAAAAAATGGTCTGGATGTGTGTTTGTCTTATGGGATAGAAAAGCTTTTGCACAATATTACTCACCTCAACCTATGGAGGTAAGTTGTAATTTGAATTTAGGACAGGCAATGACATTGGCTTCTGGAAAGTCCTTAATTTACACTACAGGTTAATTTAGGCTAGAGTTACAGTTTCCTTTTAGTTGTTTTATGATCTGCTAAGAACAGATTTTTTGCAGCCTTTTGTTTTCAATACAATAGACAAGTGTTTGAAAGTAGTGTGTAGTTGTAAACTCGATTATCTAGAAAGCCTGAGTGGTTTTTGTAGTGGTGTCGAGCTGTTATAGGTGATCAAACGTTCTGTAATGTTTGCTGTTTTCTTGACTGACAGCAGTGAAGCAACTGTGATCACAGCTGAACTGGGTCAGACTGTTGCAGCTAAGCCTCCTCTGCACGTTAGTGCAAGACTTACATTTGAGGTTTTAGTCCAACTCATACATTTCACTCAAATTTTTTGAGATAATCAACAAAGATCCAGACCAGAGGCTAAAAGATGTTCCATCTGTAGATATCATCACAAACGAAGAACGCACAAATCAAACAAAAATAAATAAAAAAAATAAAAAATTGCAGAGATCAAAGTGAAGTCGGTACAGTCTGCTTGGACTCAGAAAGCAGAATTTGGTTAAACTTTGACAGAAAATGCCATGACTCTTTGATATTGTGAATCTAGATAAGGAAGGCACGGAAAGAAACTTGTAGCTGTTAGTCAACATTTTTTCAAACAAAATTAATTTATTTTACCTGGAGCCAACAGTAGTAGTAGTATACTATAACCTTAATGCCAAGAGCAGGATTTGTCTGCATAAAATAGCCAAAGCTAACAAGTCAGGGTTAAGTCCTGTTTAAAAAGTCTTGTTCAGTGAAACTTCCTGTTGCTGATGCGTCTTGTTGTGTAAACCTGCTAAGATTTGATTTCAAAACAAGCCCACACTCTAGTATGCAGAATATATCAATCTGGCATCACTAAAAAACTGAACTTGGCATAAAGGTTTTCCCATCAGTCTCAGGTCTCTCTTCAAACTAAGCAGCTTCTCAGGGTTCATAAATGCAGTGCAGGCATTGTTATAATTACTGCCCCTCCTACACAATGAGGATTACCTCTGGGAACCTGGCTTTCCAAAGACAGACAGATTAGCAGCTCACCTTATGCTACATGAGATGCACACTGATACTGTTGAGAGTACTCGTGCGTAGTGAACAGCCTAAAGTGGTAGTCCAGCTTCTTTTCCAGCTGTTCCACATGGGCATAAAGACAACAACAGAAATGAGCAGTTTTGGTTGTCTCAAGGATTGGAATATCTCCCCTCAGGAATCCCAGGATTAGCCTTAATTGCTGCAACTCTGCCCAGCCTGGCTCACGATCCCTTCAAGCATCAGCCCTCAAGTCAACTATTAACTGATGGTGGCAGTAGACTGTTTTTCTCCATCAGCAAACAAATCCAAATCCACACCAGTTTATGGATTTTTTTTCCCCCTCCACAATTTATGGAAGAGTTAACAAGTATGGCTTGCTGGACAACCAATCACAAGTGGCAGTATGCATATACCGGCTCTGCCCTCATCCAGCTGACAGGTACAGTACAGCGCTGCATGTCTGCTGTTGAGTGGGTGGCAATTATAGCTCTTCCATGATGTCATCACCATCCTCTTCTTTTTCTAGGCTTTCTCCTCTTCCCTCAGTCATCCTGATGGAAATGTAATTTAACTTTACTCTTTCTCTTTTTTATTTAAAGCACCCCTCTCATAGCTCTTTAAATGTAAATAACACTTAAAACTGAGAGGACAAGAGAAATTTAAGAAAACGAGGACCAGTGGCTGTGACTAGTTTATCAGTAATCCTGTTTTTTTCCCTTATTTTTCCTGCCTTTTCCTTAGTCTTGCACACTATTCCTGCTCTCTTCTGTCCCCGAATTCCTCTTTCTGTTTCTCACACACATTTTTTTTTCTGTCACCCTAGTTATGACACAAAGATGAATCTCATTAGCTCACACTTTCCCTAGTTCTTTTCTTAATTGTTTTTGCTCATCATTTATCCAGACACTCCTCGCTATCCCATGTAAGAGCTACTGTGTACATGGTGTGTGTGTGTGTGTGTGTGTATATTCATGGTGTGTGTGTATATGAGAGAGAGACAGAGAGAGAGACCTGGTCACTCTATATTTAGCTGCTGTGCCATTTTCACTGGTCCCAGAACACTGCAGAATAGTGGAAAGTGATGAGACTATCTCAATGCTAACCTTTTCTTTTTCTGTTTTTAATTTTAATTAGAGGAATAATTTCACGCTTAATTGCAATACTTACAATTGTGGGGAAATTTAAGGTTGCACCATATTTATATTGAAGGAAGACTGCATTTTGCTGGATGCAACAATTTTCTCTTTTGCTCATTAACCTCCTAAGACCTGGTGGAATTTTTTTCTTCTTGCTTTGGGCCCCAGTTAAGAAAATAAATATTATGACATAGACAACAAAATGCATGATGTGTATGTCAGGTCTTAAGAGGTCAAAGTAATTAGGAAGTTTTAGGAAATCAGTTAATGGCATAGAGGAAAAGAGGCAGTAATTAGTAAAATGTTTTGAATCTTATATGATCAACTTTGTGACCAAACTTAATCATGTAATATGTTTTTTTGCTCAGATTTCACATATTACCGGTATATAAGCCCAGGTAGAATCTAGAAATAAAAAGGGGTGGTATTTTAATGAAAGTAAAGGTATCACATGTTAAAATGTGTGGGTGTGCGTGTTTAGGGGAGATTAGCGACGTGTGTCTGGGCAAATCTTAGTAAAATAACCGTTAAATATTTCACCGTATGTTGCAGAGCAGCCACTGTACTCACTTTCGCCACACACGACTCTCATTCTCTCACAAACGCGCAGCGGTTTTCTGCCTGCTGTCTTGTCAACATTAGTTTTTTTCCTTGACCTTTGATTTTCCTCCGGCTCAGTGGCAGGCAGCCAAACAGACGGCAGTTCGCTGGCGTGATCAAAGACTGTCGCTGCTTTAGAAGATGAATCACAACATGGGGAAAATATGCCAACTTATCCACTTAGCACAGCTAGAGTGCCAATGATAAACATGTTGGTACTTCCGTGTAAGATAACATTTGATAACATGCACGTATGAAGCTGCTGTAAAAGTAGAATTCATAACGTCATGACTAATCATTTACTGAAAAGCAAAAGGTGCCAAACAAAGTCATAACAATATTTTTACAACTTATCTGTTAATATTTAAACTAGTTTTCTGATTCAGGGTTCTTTGTAATGCAAAATATGCACTATTTAATAATGAACGCAGTCGTTAGATGCAGCCCACTTTAGCACATTTTCTCTTGCCTGTTGAAGGTGAAAACTGCCCCTGCCGTGACCCCCAGAAGTGGCAGCAAAGCAGCAGCTCTCTGCAGCAGTCTTGCCACATACATCACCTTTAGGAAAGTATGAGCTCACGCTCTACTGGGGCACAGTGGAAAATGCAGTTGATTATGCTAAATTTTTTTTTTTCTTCTTTAGTCTCAAAATACTCTATACCCTGGGGGAGGGGAGGATTAGCAGCACCTTAGGATTCAGTAGTAAATAAAGCAGCGTCGATTCATCAGCTCTATCAAGCTTCCTGATTTAAGAGATTCATAGCAGGAGAAGTGTATTTTGATGTATTATCAGCTGTTCTGAGTAAACCAACAGATTGAGTTACATAATTAATAACGGTCCTGTCCAAACTTTCCTTCTCTGGGGTTTTACCTTCAATAACTGGATTCAGTACCAAGTCATTTTGCAAGATAGATCAGATCCACATCTAGAAAGATATAGGTCTAAAAAGCATTCATAGGGCCTCAGCATTTAAGGGGCAGCACCAACGGTTGCTTACCAAACTGCCTTTACACGAGGTTGGTTAGCTCCACGACCAAGAAGAGCAACAAATGAGGGGACGTATTCAGACCAGCAAACAATTTCAAAGTAAAAGTCTAAGTCTCTAACTGTCGATCCCAAAGCCAATTCAAAGAACCTCTAATCCTCAACTGCAGCAATTTACAGTGTTTACATCTAGATTAGAGCGTTGCTGTTCTGTCTTCATTGTGTTAAGCCTGACCATACCTGGATAGGCTCATTTGATCGATTGGCTCCCCATGATGTTTGGGCATAGCTAATGAGCTCCAACGGACGGTAGCCAGATGTACTTGCAAATGAATTTTAAGTTTGCTAGCGGTACGTTTAGATTTCTAGGTTGCTGTAGGTTGTAGTACCAAATTTTAAAAAAATTTCAAGCATTTACACTGGACAGGAAGCTTCTGCTCTCTGTCTGACTTTCAGTACTTTAAGCTGCTCCCTTCCATCCCTGAAGCTCTGATGCTTCATCAACTGCTTGTTAGCTTAATTAATTATTTTTTCTTTATTTAATGTGCCCTCAGGATAAATAGTGTTACTGATTGGGCTGAACTAATGGCAAAGCAACTGCAGTAACAGAGTGGTAATCCTCAGGTTTAGTTAAATGATTTTGTCTTAGGATGATACAGTTATGATGGTGCTGTAGTGACATTAAAGACATTCAAACAAGATACTTGATGTATTATAGCCTTTAGTTATGCGGTGTGGTTTTGTGATAACTGTGACTCAGATCTTCAGTCTGTCTCTAATCCTATTGATTCACGTTAAATATTGTGTGAACTGGCAAATATTGTGAGGTCAAGGAGTCTGTCTCCATCCCTTTCACAGCACATCTTCATAAAGCTGTGAGAGATATTTATGGAAAAGTGACCAGCATCTGAATGATCGCTTTGATTGATTAAGTTATTAAGGTTGCAAATCTCAGGCCTGAAAACTGCTATTAAGCGGTATGTTTACACATCTGTGTGCAAGTAAAAAACTCCCCTAGTGGGAGAAAAACCTTGAAAAACACTGGCAGTGAAAAATTCCCCTTTAAGGGGAAAGAAACCTTGAGCAGGATCTGGATTATAAGGCGGGACCCTCCTGCCAAAGGTCAGCTGGGTAGAGGAAGTAAAGAGGAGAGAAATAAGACAGAGCAGAGGCATGAATGGATTGCCAATATAGGACAAAATATATTAGTAGTAATTATCTGTTAGCTGGAGAACTAAGAGTTGTATGTCCATATGACTGATACATGATTAGTTGATGTACTGCAGATACGACTATATAAACAGGTGTAGACAGCAGACACTGAGGTGGTCAGAGGCCAGAGCTGCAGGTTCGGATGTTGGTAGATATCCTACAGAGACATTTGTATAGATTGATGGAGGTAAACACTGGGATGGTCAGAGGATAGGACTGCAGGTCAGCATGAAACTTTGGAAGCTCTGACCTGCAAACATCTACTGAAGAGAAAAAGAGGAGCAGAACAAACCACAAGAACAGTGGAGCTGAATTATAGTTATCAGCTACTTCTAATCAATAACTGAGGAATGAGCTGAAGAGAAAAAGAGTGAGGGGAACCACTCAGTGGATCATGTTGGTCTTCTCCTGCAGCATAGGTCTACAGCAGGATATCGAGGATGAATCTTTGTCTAAGACTAGTCTGCTCTAGTCTTGTCCTGTAGCTGTGACTACTGACCCTAATACAAAATACAACCTAATACAAACATTTTAAGTTTGTTTTTAAAGGTGGAGGTGGGGTCAGCCAACTTAAACCAAACTGGAAGTTGGTTCCCATAGTAACGGTTCCTGATAGCAGAAGACCTGTCCTCCAAATTTATATTTGGGTCTTCTAGGAACTACAAGTAAACCTGTACTCTGAGAGTGAAGAAATCTGTTGGAAAAATAAGACGATATTACATCTTGTAGATAAGTCAGATCTTGCTCATTAAGGACCTTTTTATATGCGAAAAGAAAGGTAGATTTTCTTTGTTCCTCCCCTGACGTGCTGTCCAGTCTTTTGTGTCTGAGACATTGTGTAACTGACAGCTTTCCTCATGACTGTCTTGGATAATACTAATGTAAAAGGGTCCATGTATAACTTTTGTATCATGTCAAAACAGGATTTCATTCTGGCAAGAAAAGAGAAGAAAGAAGGACATGGACGATTACAGACAAAACAAAAGAAGAAACACAGTGGTGACATGTTTGGGTCATCAGTCACATAAAACAGACCTTCGTTCAGTCTGGAGGGCTGAACTTTAGCAAACAAACTTTAGCACAGAAACTTCAGCATCAGTCCCCTCCACTCATTGTGACATTTATAGAAAGAAATTTTAGTTATGAAGTTATAAGAGTTTTATTTATTCCATTTAAACATGTATGTAATATATTACAGTCCTTGTCTATCAAAGTAATTTTTCCTAAGGTTTGCTATGTGGCAAAGGGAAAGAGTTGACTAAATATTCAGCTACTCCTTTGATTAAATACAATGTATTTCATTTGAATAAATACATTGTATTTAATTTGAATAATGACTTTTTATTTGTAGGAAAATGTCAGACTTTCGTACTTTCCACAAGAGAGGGAGGGGAAATCATTGACAGCTTACATGCTTTATTTATTTTCTCAAACTCAGAACATGCATTTAATCTGACATGTCCAGGTTAATTAGGTTTAAATGGAAATTTAAATTTAATTACTGAAATATATTTTTTCAGCTTTATTGAATTCCCTTTCAGACATGATATGTAGCATTAATGGTTTTATCAGCTTATTAAAGAGATGACATACAGTCACCGAGATGATAGTCACCTTTAACTGTACAGCTTGCTCATATTTCATTCAGATGTGCCTGCGAAACTGAACATTTTCTCACATCATGACATATTGCTACATATTTCTTACTGACGTCCCAAACGTGCTGCTGTTGTGTAAAACATCAGTCATTTATAAATCTTAACTCTGTTGGCAAGCTAACATACTTTGTCCTTCTGCCCTGCTTCTGTATTCTCACTTTTAACCTGATTTATACAACTTTTTCATCTACAGGGATTTTAAAAAGTTAGCTACATACTTGCGAGTGTTTATTTCTGGGAATATTTGAGCTAAATTGGACAGTAACTGAAATGGAACAGATGTTTCTTTACCCCTGTGTTAATGCATCTGTGTGTGTGTGTGTGTGTGTGAGTAAGTAAATGAGATGAAGAGTGAAATCCAAAGCTGGAAATCTCCAAATAATCTGCCTTCAAGGAGGAAAAAAAAACTGCTTTGGTTTATCAACTGGGAGTAAAGGGAGCTTTGTTTTGTTATTCTTCTTTTAAAATCCTCATTGTCTTTGTTTCTTTCCCTTTTTTTTTAGGCTTTAGGAGAAATGAGGAGATGAGAGCAATGGAGGTGCTTCCCATCCTCAAAGAGAAAGTTGCCTTTCTGTCAGGTAAGATTATCTTTGAGTGTAGTTGTTTTGTCTCACGGGTCTGCCAAGCCTAACTGTCTGATCACAGCAAGTAAGATGTGTATGAAGTTCACTGCAGAGTCCTCAACTTACACATACACACACACACACAGTTTCCAAGCGGCAGGCTAAAGGCACTCTACTGCAGCCTTTCTCACTTGTGCTTCCTTTGCTTCACGCACACATGCGCACACAAAGTGTGGACATAATAACAAGCTGTGCGCTCTGCCTGTAAAAACTCAGGGGGTCTGGCTGAGGCCCAGACACTTAGCCCTTGACCCATCCTCAAACACACACATACTCAGACGACACACAGTGCATATACTGACACAGATACAGTTATCTATTGTGTAACTAGTGTCAACAGGACTGTAAAACTCAGAGCTGCAGCTGCCTGTGTCTTTGCCACCCCCCGCCTTCACAAAGGAAGCTTAGCCATGTCTGACACACACACACACACGTACACACACAGTACATGCAAACACACAATCTTGAATTATGCCAGAGAAAACTCACAGCAGGCCGAGCTGGAGGTTTAGACTGCCAAGAACATCCAGCAGGATTATTTGTACAACACACAAAAACATTATTCATCCCTTGTGTGTGTGTGTGTGTGTGTGTATGTTTTATATACATCTATATGAATGCAAATGCCATTGGGTAAACACAAAGGAGATGTCTACAAAACCAAAAGGAAAACGTTAGTGGTTTTTTGTTGTGTGTGTGTGTGTGTGTGTGTGCGTGTGTGTGTGTGTGTGTGTGCATGTGTCAGGTCTCCTGTTCTGGTCCTTTTGTTGTGCAGCGAAGGTCACAGGTAGAAACGCAATGATGGACACAATGATTCAGTCAAATATGCTGAGATTGTGAGAGGGAGATACAAGGCAGCGTTACCATGGAGATGACTTGCTGTCAGCTACCACATCTCACAGTACACTCTGGTGCAGTAATTGGGTTTGAAATGAAACAGGGATGGACGTAGAGGAGGGCCGCCGGTGAAGAGGAGGGTAAATGAGCTAAGCCTATTATCCCCAATCTGGCCTCTTAATAAATTGACCATGCTTGCCGACTCTCGTATTTGCCTGCTACCACGTGAAAGTTTTTCTTCCCCTGAGCAGACTGCTCAAGCCCGCAGGGGAAAGCAGCTTGACTGAACTCACTAATTTGTGGGCCGAGCTCCATCGGACTGTGTTTACGAGTTCCCACGTGAGCGAAGCAGCTTTCTTCTTCTGT
Organism: Zenarchopterus dispar; assembly: GCA_028564865.1. Classification (NCBI taxonomy): domain Eukaryota; kingdom Metazoa; phylum Chordata; class Actinopteri; order Beloniformes; family Zenarchopteridae; genus Zenarchopterus; species Zenarchopterus dispar. The sequence goes on along the minus strand of JAOWBL010041076.1, from coordinate 3,218 downwards.
GGTCAGGAGGAAACTATATACATATACAAAATATATACATATGTGTGTTTGTGTATATATATATAGATAGATATATAGATATTTATATTCTTTTAGAAAACCCGATACTCGTTACTCAATCACACAATTGTGTGCTGCTCAAACTAAAATAACTTCATGTTATTCAAAGGGATGGATTCAGGCTGAAAGCCTTTGAAAGATGGCTGAAATAATCTGTTGTATTACAGTTCTGGACAGACACCAATGCATACTTTTTGCATGATATACAAAGAACTTGAACTTGGCTGACATGTATGTGCAGCCTCTGCTATCTTTCAATGGCAACTGCCAAAAGTAAAGGCCATCACAAAGAAAATAAGGGAGTTCCTGATAATGAGCAGTTTTCCAGAGTTGAGCAAAGATGCACATGCTTTTAAAATGTATGTAACCTGAGCCAAAAGGGCACAAGCAAGCATGAGATGTGACTCGGATGCTGTGTTACCAGAATTTGTTTTTTCTCCTAAATCTTATTTCCACACACACACAACCTGCTGGAACGTAGCTCTTAAGTAACAAACCCATGTACAACAGGCATGAGTGAGATATAATCTCATTACTTTTTGTTTGGTTAAGTAGCCTGAAGCACGCTGTCTTTGGATGTTCAGGGAGTGAGGCAGAAAACACAAATGGAAACCCTTTTAAATGTCAAGAATTTTTTTAATGTTGAATTTTCCATTTAAAAAAAAGTTTTGGACAGTTTTCCTTGTTATTCTCAGAGTAAATACAAGTCAACAGGTTAGCGCAGTGCATTCAAACAAAATCAACCGAGAAAATTGTGATCTGTTTGATATAAATCACTGTTTGATTTATACCTAAAATACAAGTAATGCGAGTCATGGCTCCATCAGTTGTTTTTTAATCTTTACAACTTTGATCAAGAAAATTCATAACTGTAAAATTACATATTTTTTCTAAAACAATGTGCAACTTGCATTCCTGGCTGTTGGCGCTTCAATAGAAAACATGGTCACGACAGCTGAAGTAGTTGGTTTTTCTTTTTTTAAGGTTCTTTTGTTTTCTACTTTTATTTATTTTTGTATTCTATCACATCCATTTATAACATAGAATATGTTTAGTTTAATTGATTTGAAAGGGGACAATACAATTTCATAAAACACATGCTTAAAAAAGCCAGAATTTGCCCAAAGGCTCGTTTTCATCTGTTGTTGAAACTATTGAGTCTGGTTTAGTCCTTTGACACTTGTCTGTTCAACAAGAATATTTGGGTCTCTTTACACTTTAGTGCTCTTAATCACATATATTATATTGGATCCTAGTTGGCTGATTGAGAGCCAAGTTTGCTTCAAGTTTACTTGATAATTAACTTGAAACATGTTTATTATGGTCTTAAGGTATGCTTCTTTTTTTTGTTTTTTTGTTCTACTTATTAAACTAATTTTTGCATTATTAAATTGATTATGCACCAATCACTCCAGCACATTGTGAATAGTTGCACGCGGTTACATAACATGCAGCAAAGCTTCAAAGCTTTTGGTGTTTGTCGCTGCATTTTGAATAATTGAACACTGTGTTCTCAGCGAATTTATGCCTTTTCTGTCCACTTCTGTTCAAATTGGACCTTCCTAAAAGGTTTTAGTGTCCGTGTGCTAACATAATATATATGGTATTTATGGTCTATCCCTGATTCGGGGTTTCACATGGAACAAAGATGAATTCCAATCCATATTAAAGCTTTTGCAAACAGTGTGTGATCTCATGATTACTCTCATAATTACTGAGCCTGTCATTCATTTGATCTAATTATTAGATCGCCTGCCACATTGTCGGGATTAAAATAACATTTCCTGATATCACAGGGAGATTTGTACGTTACACATGAAAGTTATAGTGCTCTAACCGTGTGTGTGTGTGTGTGTGTGTGTGTATTTCTCTAGGTGGAAGAGACAGACGTGGGGGTCCGGTTTTAACATTTCCATCACGCAGCAACCACGACAGAATACGAGCTGATGATCTAAGGAGACTGATTGCCTACCTCGCTGGCATCCCCAGGTTACTCCTTTATTATATGTGATGTGTGTGTGTGTTTGTTTGAATGCTGTACGGTCTTTTTTCACTTTTGAATAGGATGATCAGTGCCTCAAAACAAGACAAACACATCAGAGCAAGTGGTCAGACTGTAGAAGCGAAACACGTGACGAGCTTGAGATGAGCACGTGAGAGGCAAGTCGAGAGTCACTGAGCTCGCTGCAGGTTCACCGCTGCCTGAAGTCAGTTTCAGACGCTCTGTGACGCTGAGGCAGAGTGGGGAAAGCCTGAGCTCAGAGGTGGGATTTCTAGCAGATATCAGATGAAAGAAGAAAAGAGTTATCAACAACGTGAAAGCCGTGTTTCTGAGAGGTGGGGGTGGGGGATTAAAACCGACAGAGATGGAGAGCGCATGTGTGAGGAGGTGTGTGCAAGCGAGTGAGCAAGTGTGTGCGTATGAAAGCAAAACATAGTGTCGCAGTAGCTGAGGCAGTGCAGCAGGAGCAGCAGCGGCAGCAGGAGTTACTGTGGTCGAGTAGGTCCTCACCTCCCAGGTAACACATCTGTCATCTTCACCTCTCTTTTCACTTTTTTTTCCTTTTAGCTTGCCACTGTTCCTCTCCCTCCATACACCCTCTCTGCCTGCTCTCATCTCCATTTTTTGGATAACCCTTTTTTTTATTCACTAAAAACTTCCCTGCGACCATGCAGTGTTTTGCGTATCTTAATAAGCTCTCCTAACTGTTTATTTTTAAGCGATTAAACATGTTCTATTTTGGGAAAGGCAGCATCTGTACTCCGCTGCCTGCTGGCCATCAGCTGACAGGCTCTTGCATAGAGAGGAGATGATGTTTGGAAAAGGATGGAACTGTTTAAAGATGCAGTGATGGAAAGACATTAAGACTTGTGTAAAGTCTGCCAAAAATTAGATACTCTTTAAAAAATATGTAAAGTCATTTAAATTAAAAGCAGTCTGTGTTGGTGGATTTTGTTAGTTACGATGTTGGGGGGGAAAAGCAATGGTTGTCTAATTGGCAACAAAAATGTTTGCTTCCTAATTTATGTTGATTGTTTCTGTTGGATGCTTTTGGACACTTAAAACAGATTTTAGTGTCAAGAGGTTTGTGTGTGTGTGTGTGTGTGTGTGTGTGTGTGTGTGTGTGTGTGTGTGTGTGTGTGTGTGTGTGTGTGTG
>JAOWBL010041055.1:2503-26630 GCA_028564865.1 Zenarchopterus dispar | reverse complement strand
ACACACACACACACACACACACACACACACACACACACACACACACACACACACACACACATACATATATATACACACGCATATATACACACACACATAAATGCAAGACTAAGCACTTCTTATGCAAAAGCACAACAGGTTCTTTCTTTCTGTTGTGTAGACGCAATCTTAAAGAATTGCGGGGTCCTCCCATGCTATGCTTTTCCCACATAATGCTACATGGAGAGATTTTAGTAACAGTTAAATTGTGCTCACAAGCATATCTCTTGAGTCAGCTGAGTTACTAAGCAGTGAAGACAAAATATGCCTCTGTCCTTTTCCTTGCCATGGTTACCATGACCACACATGAAGCCACCATGGTGAGGGGCTAAAGATAATGAATTTTAAACTGTGAATGCAACAGCAACAAGCGTTAACAGGAGTGGCAGGTCCTTACGGTCTGAAACTGTCATAGTGATATACAAGTTATGAAGTCAGTCACACATTCATCACCCTGGTGCTGCAAGCGCTAAATAATTCTTAATCTGTGCCTGAAAATAGTCTTCCACAAACACATATTTTGCTTTGAGTTTGTGGAAAAAATATCTACTGAGCCCAGGAGCTTTGAAAATCCAGAGCCTTTGAAGAAATTTGCCTTGAAGTACTTGCCCCAAGCAACCAAGAGAAATGAGAAAGTATTAAGAGAGCGTACTGTAAAATATCTGTCTTGGGGATTTGTTGATAATGATTTATTAAATGAAACTAGGCAAAGTTTAAAAGACTTGAGCTTACGGTGAGTAACCGTCTTCTTCACCAAAAGAAGACAGTGAGGCTGAAAGTAAGCAACAGACAATAGGGAAGATGTTTTAGTAACATCCTACATGGTAAAATTCAATGTAAAAAAAAATTATGACACAAATTTTGCACTAAATTGTGTTGAAATTGTGAGACTATAATTGCTCAAATAAAAACCACTATAATGGCTCTGGGTATTAACCAGATATAGAAAATGGATGGATGGATGGATAATGCTGTATCACAGATGCATACACTATACATTATGCCCATTATGAAGCTTTTGGCATAGCATAAACCCACTCCACAGCACTTATCTGGTTGTCACTCTGCCTTGTCACATGTTTTGCTTACCTGATTGCTTGTATGCCTATCCAGTGATGTCTAGAGGCAGGGTCTTGTGCGTCTTTTTTTTTTCTTTTTTTTACTATCTCCTGAAACACAAAATCAAACCTGAGAAACCAGACTAAGTGTTTGTGTCAAAGAGGAAAAGAATTAAGGTGCTGGCCAGGAAAAGCAAAGGAAATGACTCACAATGAAGTTGAGAGTCTTATGAACCAATAAGCAACTTAGGAATTACAAATGAATTTTAATTTGCCTGCCACCTGCCAGCTGACTGTTGCATCATTTCAGCATTCCTATTTTTACTGTGAATGCAAAGAAGAAGCCAATTAAGGTATGTTGTCATTCAGGAAGGGTGGTCTGACAGTACTGGGTGCATTCAGTTCACATTTCTATCTTTGACTGCTTGCTCTTGCACTCCATCAAGTCATGTTTCGCCCAAATCTACATATTAAAAAAATCAAATCAAATACAGTACTGGATTTTAGCCAAAATATAGTTATATAATCTATTACAGAAAACACAAGTTAGACAGAATATGAATGAGAGAACAATTATGCATTAAATGAAATATGATAAACTGTATAACCTCACCCATCGCCACCACCCAATTATCTCAGCGTGAACATTGTTTTTTGCACCAACGCTGATCAGATTTTCTGGAATGTAAAAACTCATCTCAGGGTTCATAAACAACAGAAAGTTCAATGTCGAGCTGTGGAATGATGATGGGCACCATGATGCTAATAGGTTAGTCAACCAGTAAATAAGAAAATTAAAAACACAAGATTCTTCTTAGTGATTAGATTGTAAGTGAAAAACATGTCCTGAAATTGACTTTCTTTGGCACCCTCCCACTTATGCATATAGCACAGTGAAGGGTTTTTGTGCAGGGATCTATTTGGGAAAATGCTGGTTGCATGTGGAGTCAACATCAAAGCAGAGCTGTGAAACATGTTTAGACAGGAGGGCAATAGAGGCTGGGCCCCTGTGCTCACGTGCTTTAGATCCTCCATTGACCTCAAGCTCCGTGGTGCACATGCACACATGACAAAAACATTTCAGTGATGTAATGACCACCTGTCAGAGTGGATATGTGAGACCAATTACATATTTAATGTCTTAAGGTTATTTGGCCCATTGATGTTTGTGGATAAACATCAGATTATCTACAAACAGTGGCTGGTATTTTTGCGGGTTTTAGAGCATTTACACTTACTCTTTAGACTAAATAAATGTGTTCACACTGGCTGCATGATGATGCCTTCAGAAAGGTCAAGAAAATTGAATGTGGAATTTTGGACACTTTTCATTACACAGTGGTCACCAACTTATTGATTTACAGGAAATTTTGGGACACTCATTTGTATAGATCATGATCAACAATAGACACCTTCAGAGGAAATAAAAAGTGTGTTTGCTGAGCCCAGTGGCTTAGTGGTTAACACTGTTGCCTCACAGGAAGAAGGGTCCTGGTTCGACTCCCAGCAGGAGTCTTTCTGTGTGGAGTTTGCATGTTCTCCTCGTGTTTGCTTGGGTTCTCTCCAGGTACTCCGCCTTCCTCCCACAATCCAAAGACATTTATGTTAGGTTGATTGACAATTCTAAAATTGCCTGTAGATGTGAGCATGAATGGTTGGTTGTCTCTCTATGTGGCCCTGCAATGGACTGGCGACCTGTCCAGGGTGTCTCCCGTCTATTGCCTGTAATGAACTGGGATAGGCTCCAGCTCCTTGTGACCATGTACAGGAACCAATGGATATAGAAAATGAATGAATGAATAATTATTTCACACACATGTTCATAAGTCACACAGAGTGGTGTCCATATGGTTGCACTAGAAGTGACTGGGTAACTTAATAATCCAAGTCCAACTAAAACAATCTGGTGCTTACCATTGCTAATCGAGACATGGACTAGATTTTAGTCATGTCAGCTACAGGCATTAGGTTTCTGTTACAGTGGATTCAGAGGTGATTATGATATTGAGTTATAAGATGTTATAAATGTTTATAATACTGTACATACTTTGAATTGTTGAAGTACAGTACTGCACTGCTGGAAGCAGACTGGATAACATAAATGAGATCATGGAATAATACAAAAAAATTGATCTTTGATGCATCACACACCCTCACAAAGATCTTAGATTATCCAGAGAATGTGTAAATATGATTTTGCTGTACAAATTGATGTATGATCTCTTACCCCCATATTCTTTGGCGAGTGCCCTCTGGGGTTGCAGACCTCAAGTTGGAAACCTCTGCTCTAAAGAATATGAATGATGGATTTTCTGACAATAAACTAATCATTTGTCTAAGGTTGTGTTTTTTTCCACTGTTGGTATGCAGTTCATATGTCTTGTGTTGTATCATTATTTAGTCATCTTGAAGTCATCATGAGGGTCAGTTTGTAAGAATTGCTGTCCAGGTAGGAATGCATAATTTCATGTGGCACAAAACAACAATATACATGAATTTGTCTCAGTAAGTTACAGTGAACAAATGCTTGGTGATGCATTTCCAGAGAAAGGGTTGAGACGTGGTCAGCATGAATTATTTTGTGTATTTTCTTAGAGGATGATGTGTTTAAAGTATAAACTAAAATTGTAAAAGAAAAGAAAAGAAAAGAAAATTCAATACATTTATTTTCATTAAAAATATATAAATAATATTTATCAGTTTGAGCAAACTTTTTGGAAACATTTTATTGTAGGTGAAGTAAAATGGTGATTTTTTTTAAATAGTACTTTTACAATGACATAATGAAAATGAGGCTTGTGTATAATGATTGCTTTTGAGCATGTTTGTGTGATGAAAAGCGCATGATGGTGAGCTTTGCAATCAGTATAACTGCATCAAATGTTTAACCATTAAACCCATATGTTGGTGATGCCTTTGTATGATGCTTCACTTGTAGTGGTAATTTAGTGCCTGGCACTTTTATACTTATTACCCGCAAATGCTGTAACTATATTTATCTTCTGTAAAAATTACACTGTGGAGAGCCTTTACTCTGAGTAAAGGATATGGGATTCAAAAAACACAAAAAAGCTGCCATAGCTTGTTGTGCATTGTGATTAAAATGTGCTACAGCTTTAATATGCATATGAACAGCATATCAATATGTGAGATTTAATGAATAATAAGATAGAACTTATTTTCCCCAGAGACTTTCTGCTACTTCTGCTGCTCATTCCTGCATGAGTAACATCTCGCTGGAATATTTAATCTGAAGGGCTGGTTAATCTAAACAAGAAGCATCTGAATCATCATAGGATGAAGGCATGGCAATAGATTAGATGAGACAGTAATTCACTATTCCATCCAGCTCATGCATGACATATGACACAGGCAGGAAGAGAATGTTGTCCTAAAGTAGCTTGAGAAGCAGTCAGCTATGTGTTTCATTTGCCATCTTATCAAATTAATTACTAGTGCTTATAATCAGAGTTCATAGTCTGGGTCCATAATTGCAGTTTTCCACTTATGAAGAGATGATGATGGCGTTTATTGGAGCAAGACAACATAATTAACCACGTAGAAAACACAAATGACATTACAATATTAATAAAAAGGACTCTAATGAATATCATCATGGCATAAATGCTAATATTATTAAACACAGATATTTAACAATAACACATTGTAAGTGAATCTATAATCTGACAATTATCCTTCATGTATCATTTTCAAAAAAGTCCATCCATCCATCATCTATATCTGGTTACTTTTATTCAGGATTACGGGGGTGGTCTGGAGTTTATCCCGGCTTTTCTCAGGCAAAAAGCAGGATGTAACCTGGACAGGTAGCCAGTCCATCGATGGACATTATGCTTACTCTTATGGGCAATTTATAATCAGTGGTTAACGTGACATTCATGTTTATGGACCGTGAGAGGGAGCCAGACTACCTGGAGAAAACCTATGCAAGCACGGGGAGAACATGTACACGCCACACACAAAGATTGCTGTTATGATCTGAACATTTCTACAGTGCTGCCCCTTTTCAAAAGTCCAAAGAAAAGTTGGACACGTGGCACACCCACAATTAAAAAGGTTCAATGTTATGCAATTAAACAATTCTAATTTGAATTTTTAAATAATTTGTAGCATCATATATTATCTTATGTTGTGTAGTTGCAAATTAAAGCAGCTAAAAAGAACATTTGTCATATTTAGCTCATCATGTCCTCTGTTGACAGGTTAAGTCGCTTTTAAGACACCAAAATTTGCTTAGCCTATGTATTGGTCATTCTGATTTCTCTTTCACCATCTCTTTCTTGGGTCATTTAAATCACCTCTGCCATGGTGTTCACTGTAGGTCTGTGAGCCAGTTTCGTGATTGTTGATGTGTGACGTAATTCTGAGATGTGATACTCAGTTGTTGCAAAAGATGCCTGGGATAGGAATCCAAAGTTACTTTGGCTGTTTTTTGGCAATTCTAGGCACAGCCTAGAAGACAGCTTGGATAGGTTTCAGTACAATAACAGTTGTATGCTTATGTAGCATCTTTCTAGTTCAAGGACCACTCAAGGCACTTTTGCAGTGCAACACAGTAGACCCCCATGGTCCTACTCTGGCTTCCTAACACAGTCCGTAAACATATCAGGTAGGGATTCTAGATTGGAGTGTGTGCGATTGTTTTTCAGTGCTTGATCCTTTAATGGACCCGTGACCTCTCCAGGGTGTTCCCCTGTCTTTGACTCAAATAGCCACAGATAGGCTCCAGGGGATCCCTATAACCCTGAAAAGGAATTGGCAAGTATAGATAATGGATAGATGGAATGTGAAAATATTGACCCCAAATTGCATACCTTGAAACATGTTTGCAGGACAAGTTAAACTAAGAAAATTCATCATCACTCAGTAGCTATTCTCGATGCCAGAAAACCTTTTAAGTGTTGCAAGAAGCAATAACAATACTATAATGCAGTAAAATGTCTATGGTGCCAATACTTCCTTCCAATGTGCTACAGGCCTAAAATACAAAAACATGTATATGTTATCAATTAAAATGAAGTTGATCAGTTTCATTCTGTCTGCAAGAATTCAAATCAAATCTGACAATTGAAATCTTATTTTTAATGGCTTTTCCAAGTTTTTTTTTTTTTTTTTTTGACAGTGCCAAACAACAAGTAAGAACATAACTGAAGAAGGAGAGGAAACTATGATATGTAGAGCCCACTTTCCAGGACAAAAGTCATACTGTACAAAAGAGTACGGTATACTCTGTATACGTACAGTGTTCAATTCAAAAATACCTCATGAATCCCCAAAGGGAAACTAATTGTTGCGGCAGTTATGATTGAAGTCTCTTCAGAGATTCCTTGTAAAGGTTTATTGCTTTGGGATGGAAGGATCTCCTGTAGAGGTCTGTGTTGGAGCAGATCTAAAGAAGCCTCTGACTGGTGACACTCTGTTGCTCAATCCCTCTGTTGTGAAATGGGTTGTACATGATCTTTATTTTATGAAGTATTTTCCTTCACACAATAAGCTCCAGAGGCTCTAGAACAGAACCAGCCTTCTTTCTCAGTTTGTTCAGTTTCTTTGAGTCACTGGTTCTGATGCTGCATCTCCCAACAGATGACTGCAGATGTGATTGTACTCTCCACAACAGACTTATAGAAGATATACAAGCACAGCTGTCCTGCCTTTTTCTGTTATTCTCTAAACAGATATTACATTCTGTCTGGAAATTTGCTGTGTGTAGTAGCTTCACTGCAGCCAGTGCACGACAGCTTTGAGAACACAACATGGCTTTATTTGATGCTAGAAATGAGAAAGAACTGCATACATCTTAGTGGTCATTTAGAGCTGTTATACCGACAAGGGCTTAATTTTTTATTCAGGCACTATCAGCTTTAATCTTTACAGTGTAGCATGGGTATACATCTTCTCAGTAGACCTGCCTTTTTCCACAGCAATTCACCTCAATCTTTTTTATTTCATCCCCGTCGAAGCTATAATTCCTATGATGTCAGGTTCCTGCCTTTTTAATGTGAGTTAGGAGCAACTTTTCATTGCACTGATTTTCGTACTACATACATACAAGATGGGTTGAAAGGCTTTTTATGTGGACGCAATAGCTGTTATAGCAGCCTACATGATAAGAGTGAAAAATTAGGCAATTCGACACAATCATAGATTGTGCGACATGCAAGCACAGCATTAAGTAGGTTGTGATGAAAATTTTATTTCAGTCACTCGTCATTCACTCACCAGTCTGGCCAATCTGTAAATCATGGTGGGAGTTCTCAACTAGTGAAAGGGTTACTTATCATAATGTCTGAATGATGTTTCACCTTCTCAGCTCCAAAGAAATTATTTTTAACTGCATAGCCTGAGAAAAGCCAGTCTTTTTTTATTTTTTATTTTTTTATTTCCCTCTTAGTTAATCTCAACAAATGCATTTACTGATATGAGTTCATGTTTTGGTAAGCACCATGATGTTAATGGTGGTGTGAAAGATTAATATTAGAACCTGACTGCTATTTATAATATTTGGCTATTTAACTGTTGTAAAGTTGTTCATTATCTTTCTGTAAGAGGTATTTTCTATTTTGGAGTCTGGCAGGTAAGATGTAAGATTTCTTTTTTAAACTCTTATACCCTTTTGTTAATCCTTTAAAACATGTTGAGTCTGAATCTCATCAAGGGACTTAATACCTTTTGACAGAAAGGTGTGGTAATTTCAATAAATAATAAAATCACTATGTGATGTATCATATACAAAAAAAGGAAAAAAAAATTACTGTATGTCATCAGAGCAGTCATTCAGGAATACAACAAATTTTGTATAAGAGATGACAGGAAACTGGAATGACAACAAAATCAAGGACCTGCTGGCTGCTGCACCCGGGGGGGAAATTTCTTTGAAGATCAGTGTCTCTGATGTAGTCGTCTACTACAAAGTTGTTAAGGAGCTCTGCAAAAGAGGCATCTACAGAATCAAATGCGTGATTAAAAAGCCAGAACCATAACCTAAGTGATCATCATTGCTTAATGGCGAGTTAAGTGATTTCTAGATGACACTGCATCTGTTAATATTTGAAGCAAAACATAATCAAAACATGGCAGGCTAACTCCTCACTCACCCTTCCTCCTGAGCTCCCTGAGAAAAACACACTCCATCATGAACTCTCCCTTTGTCTCTAAGTTGCAGTGAGCAAGAGTTTCATCAGGGACATCAGTCATTGGGAAGTTCTGCAGCTGCTGACCCTTAGGAGGTGTAAGGAAGCCAGTCAACGCTGCTCTTACAGACAGTTCCAGTGATTATCATTTTGAATCAGCCTTTCCAGATTAAGGGGCATGCATCTGGAGTTCTGGTGCAATGGACAAAAGAGCTGGACATATATCTATCGGGACTTGCTGACTGGCTCCTGACCAAACTGCTCACACTACTGCAGCACTGAGAAGTTTAGAGAATTGGAAATGACAAGACAGGTGAGAGGAGCAGCCCATTAGCTTCTAAATGATGCAAAGGGTCCGATTTTCTTTAATACATCTCATTTAGCACAAACAAGTCTGGATGTTAATTTAAAGGCATTTACAGGTCTTTCTGAATGATCACATTTTCTTTCTCGTTTACTCTGTATTAAAGTCGGTCTGTTAAGTCGGTCTTGTGTCTGGAAGTAGTGAGTAAATGTCTCAGTGAGACAGCAGGCTTAGATTGTCAAGATATCAAATCAGCCTCTTGAGGCTATGTAATAGGACAAACCAATAAAACCCCTCTGCAGTAGATGTGGTAGACAGATTGTGACTTTATTTACAATAAAATGTCTGCTACCGTAACTGGTCCAAGAGGACTATATAAAGAACTGTAATTACAAATGAGATGAACAGACTAAACATTTTCAGAAGCTGCTTTGCTCAGTTAATTGTTAATCAGGGGAAACCATATGCTCATGCAATACACACAAGAACATGTGTTTAAGAACACTAATGTTGTAGCAAGAAGAGGCAAGACGTTTCCATGGAAGGAATCACCACTTATTTCACATGTGGCCCATTGAACTTCATGTTAGATGCATCATCAAACAGGGTTAACATTCTGCTTTAATGTCTCTTTGTAGCTATGTTTATTGCCATGGTTTTGTACAGGCCACTTTTGTTGATTAAGCTTCATCAGTAAGCCTTTTCTTTCCTGTGTGTGTCTTCTCAAGATTTATAGGTATATAAATTGCATCATTAATGATTTGGTAGGACTTAGATAGCCTTCGGCATGCATGGTGCTCTCCTGTTACAGTAACTATTTTAGCAAGAAATACATGAAATGCCTGCAACCTGCATGCACTGCAGATTCTGCAGATCCAGATGATGCCAGGCGCAAGGTCCCGAGGGCCTGCACAGGCCAGTTATATGGAACCCTAGAGCAGCTCTCCAACCTCAGTCTGAGCCAGAAGAAAGATCCAGCGCTGTGAAAGACATCCAAAAACACATTATACAATATTATACTATACACAGGCAGAACAAACCTTTTAAAAAAAAAAAAAAATGCTATGGGGTTTCCCCTGAAAATTTCAGTTATCATTTCATCATAATTTTGAAACCACATCAAAAGTGAATATGAAAGAGACAAATGGCTTTGGCATAGGTACATTTTAGAATGTTTCCTCCTTTTCATTTCACTTATTTTAATTCTGTTTTCACAATCTTTTTATTTGACTGTGTGTTTTCATTTTTCCTCTTCTTGTTTTTTATTTATTTTTTCCTCCTTTTGAGTCTATCTACTCCACACCTGCTTTTAGTTCTACCCTCTGTCCACTCACCCACTTGTTTTGCTGTTATTCCCTCACCCGTGGGCCCCACTGGGATTGGAAGCGCCACAGGTCACCAGCTCTGCAGTTTCGCTCTGTCTTTAGTTCCCAACGGAGCATTTCAGAGGAGGAGAGCTTCCAAACACTCACTGTACAGCTGGATTTGTGAGTTTATGGCTTTAACAACAGTTTTTAGATCATGCAGTTATCAACTTGTTTATAAATGTAGTTCTTAGGTAGCATTAACTTTCCACTCTAAAAGCTGCCACTGTTTATCATGTCTTGTCTTTTTTTATGTTATCATGATAAAAGGAATTGATGGTGTCAAATATTATATGCTTTTAGACTTCTAAAATGAACCACTACTCCTAGGCATGGTTGAAATCCCTTCTGATACCCTCTTAATTGTTTCCTCATGTCCAGGTTAATGCAATGTCAGTCAAGTTTTTTTTTTTTTAATCAATTCTTTCCCACTTCTGACTTTCTACCAGCTCCATCTGCTTATCTGAGGTTAAGTGCCCAAACAGACTCATTTCTTATTCTCAAATCTGTTTTGTTTAAAGGATATGTTTTCGTTTCAAAGATATTTCTCTTTATCTTTTCTTTTTCCTTAATCCTCAACTGATAGCCTAATCACCATCACAATCTGTGGAGTCTCTTTTTGAAATAACGGGCTAGCATTTGTACCATGTAGCATCTGGTCACTAGTTCGTATTTTCTGTGCTGTGTTGCAATCATCTAACTTCCAGATTGGAGTTCATGTGGAGCTAAGATTTGTTGCAGTTCCTCAACTGACCGCTGAAGGCAGAAAAAGTCGATCTCCACTGACTCCAGTATATGTTAAAACTCCCAACTTTGGGGCAGAAATAAACATATTCATAGTCTGGCTCAAAAAACAATTTTGGTCTCAGTTGTTTGATTTCACAGCCATGATACCGCTGAGGGGGGTGAATTTTTTTTCTTTTTACAATGCCAGGAGATTTCTTATCAAGCAATACATTTATTTCTAATGTGATGGATTGACAGTTGACTCAGCCAATGGCTAACCATTATTACTTCCCGATCTGTAATCATCAGGCTACCATGCTTAGCGAAGCAACTACCAGTTTGTATTGACATGACAGTCATTTTTGCGTTGTCGTCAAGGGAATATGTTAAATGGTTTATACTGCTGTAAATTTCTCATGGCAGCTCTTCAAATATTTTGGAGGGGTTTGGCTGAAAGAGCTGGGAGCAAAGCGAACTTCAATTGGCATGCGGTTGGCGTGTTCCCATTGGCACCATGGCTGCGCTCCATGCAAAGAAAAACAGGCTTCAGTACTGATCTTCTGAAACCAGAGGGTCACATGACTGAATGCTTCGTCCATTGTTTTAAACAGTCTATCAAAATGAAGAGCAGCTATCCATCCGGCAGTGAGAAACAAAAGGAAAAAAACAGAAGAGCAAAAAAGGTATCAAGAAAGTTGTAAATAGTGCAGATAATACATAAGGTAATTTAGCTCAGAGTGGCTCAGTCTGTCCTGCAAATGTTGTGTGTGACAGTAAAGATACCTGCAATCAACTTGTTTACTCAGCTAGCAGGCTAAAAATAAAACAGCGATTCTGGACAAAACTTTTTCTTAAGCTATCAAATCAAAGCTGTGTCCAGATAAGCTCAACTGTCAAGCTAAATATGTTAAGTTATAGAGTTCATTGGCAAGAAATTTAAAAATGCTGCTAAGGTGAATGAATGAAAAATATTTGTGCGTTGTGTACCAGTGGTGTTTATATTTTATTTTAATTTCCATGTTTTATGCTTTCTAAAACTATATTTATTCATGTTTTGCACTATGTTGTAAGAGTAAACCCAGTTTCATAGTGGAAGATTCAGTACATAGTTTTATCTTCTTTATTAGAACTATGATATTGCCTCTGTGGAATGAAATGAAATGTTACTGAAATTTGTATATAGTGAAGTAGAAGAGTCGTGAAAACTGTGACAAAGAACATTCAAAAGTTTCATTTGAGGAATTTAATGCTGTAACAACAAAGCCCTTTAAGACTGCATTATTAGCGTGTTGTTGTTAAAAGTAAGTAATATTACTTGGTTATCTTTACTAGGTAAAGTTTCTTGCACCAGTATAAGAAGGTAGTGGGGTACCCCCTCCTAATTCAGATAATGGGAACTGTAAATTCAAAATTCAGACATTGAATTGACTAGACTGTATGTTTTATGCTCCAAAGATTTCTTGTGACATAATATTCCAGGTTTCTTTGTTTGCCGTATCAGTTCAGTCATCCTCTGTCTCCACTACATCCACCTGCAGTTCACCTTGGGGTGCAGCACTAGAGAGGAGTAATCCACAGAGTGATTGCAATAATATGTCTCCTAGCAGAAAGAAACCAGGCACTTAGAGGGCATACAAATGTCCTGTATAACCCACAAAATAGAAATTTCTTGTCACAGGTGCAACTGATAGCACAGTTTAATGCTGTCATGAATGAACATTTGAGGAGGATTCAACAGAAAAAAAACAAAGGTGCTCTACCTTAGCAGCCAAATTCAAAACAAAATCATGGAAGTGATTGGAGGCAAAATAGTTGGAAGATAGTCAGAAGAGTGAAAGAAAGTGAACTACTTTTCCATCATTACGGATCGTATTCCTGACACCAGCCACACTAAAACAACTTTCCGTTGTCTTGAGAGTGGTAAAATGTGATAAAATGAGTCATCAGTGGGTGGACTGAGCATTTTATAGGATTTATTGATGCTCAGGACCCAACTGGAAAAGGTCTGTATGACACAGTCCTGGAGTTTTTGGCCAAGTTCAACTTGAACATTGCAGACTGCTGTGAACAGTCTCTTTTGATAATGGGAGCAACATGATGAGACACAGACAAGATGTAAAAGTGAGAATATTACAACGTAACAAGAAAGCACTGTGTCCCCCATGCGGCAGTCATACACTCAATGTGGTTGTAGCAGATGCAGCCAAATCTTTAGTGATTTCTGTCTTCTTTAAAAAAGGTTGTATAACCTCTGCAGAACTTCAGCTTCTCTGTTCAACACTGGGCAATTTTACAGCAACATGTAAAGCAATTAACCAAAAATCGTTTGGTTTGGCATTTTGTACTGTGTACAATAATCTGGTACAACATATTGTATTAGATTAACCATGTTAGCAAACTTCTGTAGACTCCTAGTATAGCACACTAGGAGACTGTACTACAAGTGTTTCTCTTGAGACTTTTAAAAGAGAAGCACAGTCGGGAAATATCTGTAAAATTTCAGGGAAAATGGACTTGCTTCCTCTCAAACTGATTCCAGCGAGATCCAAAGAAATTGACAGGACATTTCCTGAGAAGAGACAATGCAAAACAACTTTGCAGCTCCTGTATGAGAGCTCAGTCTACTCCAAAAGCACACTTTAATCAAGACCCCCCCCCCCTCTCTCTGTTGGACGCAGCTTTTGGGAGCCTGGCAGGTTGTCCCAACTTTAAGATGTTTATCATTGTTATGGTTTTCTTTTTTCAAAAGGAAGAATGTTAAGGGCTATTCAGAGTGGCACACTTGCAGAAAAAAAAGTGGAGAAAGCGCATAATAAGCAATTTTAAAACTGCAGAAAAGGTCACGACCTCTGGCCTCCTCTCCAATGGGCACACTCCACACACAGCACAGCAGGAGAAAAGTACAGAGCATTCTCAGGGACAAAAACCACCCAGTGGATGGACTCCCCCACCACCACCACTGGACAATTTATGTGCAATAGACAACACTATGTCAGAACCTTGGGAATTATATATATTTATACTTGTGTTAATTTTCTACACCTGAGGCCAAATCCAATTCTGTCCATATTTATAGTCTGCGTATCTATGTTCTCATTGATGCTTTCATACTGCTTTATTTGCAGTGCACACCATAAATATGTATATTTATGTATATTTGTACATATTGAGTTTTTTTTGTTTGTTTCTTTTTACTCTTAATGCATCTCTTGCACCCTCTCCTGCAGTTACTATTTATGAATTAATTGTGGTTACTACTGACTCAGAGACACACACAAGAATTCCAGTGTGTCTGTTTTTAACTTGTACAAATGGCAACAAACTCTTTTATATTCTATTTTATTTCAAGACTAGCACGAGTGCAATGTGCAAAAGGTTTTTGGATCTTGAGGACATCATTACAGCATTTGCACAGCCGAAAAATGGAAAGCAGCCTTTGTGAAAACTGTTTAGGGAGTGTTGATGGGTGGTGGCTTCAGAGTGTCTACACTTGTTGAAAAATGGTTCATGTACATTGTATTACTATGCATATTTTTTTAGGTTATGTTGTTATCTTTATTCATTTAATTATGTATATTTTTATTGTCGCTTTTTATTGCTTTTTATTGTTCTTAAGAATTGTATTTTTGGACTGCACACTTTTAGTGTTCGTATTTTATTTTTAAACAATATGAATGTGTACTATTTAAAAAAGTGTTTGTTTCTTATTTTTCATTAGTGTCAGATTCTTTATTATATATGGTTGATTGCTTAGTTGGAGACGTCACATGTGAATTTTTGCCAAGGGCCCCAAGAGACACTAGAATTGCCTCTGAACATGATGACAAGCTTGTTGCAATCAAGCTTTAATATTTGAGCTGTCAACTTGCTCTGCTGGCCATTTGAACATAATTTAAGATTTGTTTAACATAAAGTGGCAGGTTATGTCATACATTTGGTATTGGTAGTATTCCTCCTAGATTCAACAGTATTTTCATCTCTTCTTTGCATACAGTCTGAGAAATAATTTCCTCAACAAAGAAAAAGGCCTAAATTCCCCTTCCAACCCACAATAATTGCAGAGCACAATAGAGAGAGCGCTCCTCAGGGAACTGTCCTTTTAAAGGAATTAATGAGTACGCATTCTGTTATTTGTCTTACAACTGAGTTTATTTTCATTAAACTGTAACACTAACGTCCCACTGATACAAAAGGTGAGACTGTTTCACCTTCTCTTTACATTGTTTGATACCCTCCTGAAACACTAGTCATCAGAAAGGGACTGTCTACCAATACACTATAGACATTAAGTGAAAAATATGGTAAAAATGGATGCTCAGTGTTTTTTGTCTGTGTATTTCTTCTGAGCATGTACATGTTATGATAAAATAAATTTGCAATTAGGTAAACCTGTATATTTTGAAGCATATTTATAACAACAGCATGGATTTATAAATGATTTGCATTTTAAATACATATGTTTTCTCAATAAAACTGCCACTCAACTTTCAAAAGGGAAAAATTCAGTGTCTTATATTCTAGTTTAGACACAGAAGGATTTTCTTTGTCACAGGTTTAATAGTTAGAAAAAAAATGTGTCCAACAAAGAATGACTTTTCACATTATCTTTCCTGTCCACATTGCCACATGTGAGATTTCTCACCCTGTCGGTAGATATCAAAGAATTTGACCGTATTGTATGTTCAAATTACCCTGACAGCAGAGAAAACCATGGCATTGACTTCAAAGGCTCTTGAGTCCAGCGCAGCAGGGCAGAAAACTGAAGCCAACTTTCTATCTGTTCCGGGTTTGCTTTGGCCCCCCACGTGCACATGCACATGCACTTGCACACATTCCCGTAGACGGTCGCATACACACAGCCATTAAACACGAGGGCATCCTGTCAGAAGCAGATCCATACTAAGTCCTGTGCCAGAGCCCTGGAGCCATGAGATATGTTATGCCTGGAATTTGTTTGAATACATTAGCTGGTTTATTTGGCTAACCAAAATCTGAAACAAAAGCCTGAAAAGGGAGTAGATTATTCATTTATGTGATTTTGTGCTGCTTTATTTCACGCAGAGAATGAACACTGACAACTTGGCAGTTTTGGAAAATAAGAGATGTCATTTTAGGCACTCGGCTGAAAATAGGGATGTTTGTTTTTGTTTTTGTTTCTGGCTTGTGTTAGTTGTGTCTCTCATAATGCTTGAAGCCATTTTATGAAGAAATTTGATCTCAATCTATGGAATCTATGGATTTATAAATCCTGATGATGTTTAGTGATATTCTTTGTTAGTAACAAAGATGAAAGATATAGAGGGTCACATATGTGACTAAAATTGACATTGACATTACACTTTCCTACCCATGTGTTGACCTTCATGTTTTTTAACAGCAGCTAGCATCCTCCGAGTGCAACTTCTGTCACCCTGGTTGCCAGTGGTGTGCTGACTCAACATGTATGACTTTGGGAAGGATAAGTGGTCATCACAACTGTCACAGCGTGAAGTACATCAGGAACTAGTGGACTGAGGTGAAATTTCAGGGGCAACAGTAAATATGAACGTCACACATGAATGACTAGGGCAGAAAGGATCAGCTGGACACTGTTGCTAAAAATGTACTGTACTTGAGCTGACAAGACAACACCTAAGCTGGGATATGAATTCTGCCATGTTTACATTTACATTTATTAGTTTAGCATGCAATTTTTATGTGTCTTGTCTGGTCCAATTCTCACTACCTCCAGGAGATTTGAATGTTTTTTGTTTTTAACTGTCTTTTCAGTCTGCACTAGGTGATGCAAGATTTTAGCGCCGCTGCGGAATTGGTTTTATAAGCTATTTCGACTCTTTCTGGACTGAGTGGGGCACATTTAGGTCTCATGGGTTGGATCTTAACAGTAAAGGTACAGGAATATTGATCCATGACTTCATTAAAATTTATTGCTTTTCGCTTAAATAATGTTCTCCCCAGCAGGACAGTGCCCACCATACTGCCTGTGTCTGTTGTAGCTTCACTGGCTTCTGGTAAAGTGAATAATTTACTTAAACTTTTAAAAACGGCAAATATAATTTTAGATAACATGGATCTCTGGATGTCAAGCATCAGCAAAATATGTTTCATTTGTGACTGTTAAATCTGGGTTTATGCGCAAGTAATAATAGTCAACATGTGGATTTGATCAAAAAATACACTTACACTTATGCAATATTTTTGTACATTATCTGTTCTTGACAACTTTGATGAAATGCTTTGACTACTGTTAAATGTTGCCATGCACTTTGAGGTAGAAAAAAATGTGCCTCTAGCTCAATAGTCAAAAAAAAAAAAAAAAAAATCAACCCAATTCTGTAAAAGTTGGGAAACTGAGAGCAGCTGATGTCCACTACATGTGACAAATCACTCACATAAGATGATCCCATTTACTTTTCAATGGAAAATAAGGAGACGTGTTCATTATCTCTCCCAGAGTTGCCTAATTCGTGTCCTTGAAGACCACTGTTCTGCTTGTTTTAGTTCTTTCCCTGCTTCAGTACACCTGATTCAAATGCATGGATTACATTTACCTTCTCTATGCAACCCTGGTCTATGCAAAGTATCTTGGAAAGGCAGAGGGTGGCAATGTTGAGCATTGCACAGCTTTATCCAAATAAAGCCGACCAGAGTATGGGTGTTATCAAATCAAACTAAACATTGTTCTCTACAAAACTAAAAGAAAACATTTCAAATGGAAGTTTCTCTTTATGCCTATTGTATTGGTGCTGTTGTCAAAACAGAGTATGTGCAAATGTGCCATTATTGAAAACCATAGAGTAGAAGCTAATCGGGGTTGTTGCAGGTTTCTTACTTATTTACGATCCTACCGTGCTACCTACTTGTCGGGACAGCAAGCGGAGAAATGAAGCTTGGAGGGAAGTGGTAGTGGTTTAGAGCAGAGGGATTTTAATTTATTTGGGTTATGTGGTTAAAGTTGTTTATTTTGTTGAAATTAATAAATACAAAGTTCAAATAAACCCGTATGATGTGCATCAGCCTCCTGTGGTTCTAGTTTGAAGTTTTTAAGTACACAATGCCGGTGCATGATTCTACTTGAGACAATAGAGAGCAATGTGAGTGCACACAAAAATAGCTTGTGGTATAGAAAGGCATTCTCCCAGAAGCAGAGGTGGGCGGAGGTTCAACAATCAGTAAAAAACTTTCTAGAAACTGTTAAACAACTTCAGAAAAAAGTACTTCAAAGTAAAATCACATAGACTTTAAATATCTCATTGTCTTTTGTATATAATATCTTTAAAAGATTCAGAGAATCAGGGAAAATCTGTGTGCTCAAGAAACAAGGCTGAAAATCAGTATTTGGAACCATGATTGAACACAATCATGATTCTGTAATAGAAATCACTGCATGGGCTCTGGAAATCAATTTTTAAGAACGCAGCTCACTGCACCATCTGCAGATGCAAGTTAAAAATCCATCATGTGATGAAGTTACATGTGAACAGAAACATGGTTATCCTCTCTGGGAGAAAGCTTATGTAACATGGATGAAGCAAGTGGAAAACTCTCCTGTGGTCAGATGAATCAAAATTTGAAATTATTTTTGGAAACCCTACAGACTAGAGAGGAGTGAGATCATCTGGCTTGTTATCAGTTCAAAAGCTTCTCTTTCTTTCTTCAAACTGCCCATTCCATCGGCATTAATGAGGGTGCATTAGTGCCTATGGAATGGGCAGTTTGAACATTGGAAAAAGAAACATTAATGAAGTAGTAAATGCAATATGTATGGCAATACTGAGAATAATCAAATGATGGGTAGGAATAACCAGGACTTCTGTCTGACAGGTATTTATATGTATTCATAAAAATACATATCCAAATAAATAAATATATAAAATAGCTCCATGACATAATATCAAGTGTACAAGTAAAATAAAGTACAATGAAATGAAGAAACCTTTTTTCAAATCAAACTCCATATTGGTAAGGCAGGAGGCTGGAGCAGTAACTTGTACATGAACGTTTCAAAGTTGAGCAAGTACAATTAAAATAATTGCTTTAAAATGTTAAACATTCATATTAAAATATTTACAGCAACATTATATTTACTACCAAGTGTCCAAATTGTGAAACCAAGTGGCTCACAATTTTGTTTTTTGTTTTTTACCCTTTACAGTTGTTTCTAATTAAATTTGCATTCACACAGTGCATCAATGATAGGAATTCTTTGAGAAAAAGGCTAAGTTTATTATAGTTTTTATAATTGTAATTTTTTTTTTTTTTTGGTCAAATAAGTAGATTGAGCTGATACTAAAAGGCAATGTGTAGGTGTATCAACACAACCTCTGTAGCAGTGCTGAACTGCAAACACTGACAACATTCTTTCTTCTCAGACAAAATATGTTCTTTGCAAATCTTTGAGAATAGTTTAAGCCTCCCATGAAATAAATAAAAACAAACAAATGAAAAAACAGCATCTGTCATTTAAAAATTATGTGTCATAAATCAGTCATGGACTAAAATTTTGCACATACTGTATAGCAGCGTTAAGACAACAACTAAATTTCTTTTCACGTTTTTCCTACCACACTAGTTCTAGAAATGGATTAAAGGAAGACTCTCAAAAAACAAAAACTAGCAGCTTTTAGCCAAAGCTTGATTTGTTTGCATTGACTTAAAAAAAAAATGGAACCAATGAGGCATTTGATTGTTGACTGCTGTTATGGTTTTGAACTTGTGGCTAACCATAAACCCTCTCTCCCTGCAGCAGGAGTGCCGGGGGGCGGGGTGACCTCCAGGTGGACTGGGCCTCAGTCCACCTGCAGCTCATAAACACTAATTAACCACCTTTTTAAGTCACTTCACTTAGATCTCCCATGTAGGATTATTGCTCATCATACTCCATGCCACACCAGTGCCTTCTGAGCTCTCCTGCTCCTCATATTAAGGTTCTGTTCAAGCTGATTGCCTCTCTAGAGAGTTTTTGTACTTTAGGTGGAATTTTTTTGGTTATGACTTGTTACCCATGTTGATGGTGATTCTTTTTTTTTTTTTGAACCTTGTTTATAGTCTCCAGAAGAAGCCCTCAGCCCTCATTGGTTGTTTTTTTTAGTTTCTTGTGGATTACTGTCTAAAAGACTGTGTGTGAATAAACCTCCTCCCTCCTCTGCAACTGGGTTCAGGACTCTTTGACCACCTGTAACAGACCGCACTGATATGATAGAATATTGCTTTTTGTACAACATTAGTATAATAAGTTTGATTTTTATTAAGCAAAGACAAAAAGACTTGGTCAGATTGCTCAAACACTTTACACCAAGTAATGGAAAACACAGCCCCAACTCTAAAAAACATCTATGTTTTTATTATAATTTATCTGAGGCAGTCATTTGGTGTAAGGCTGGCTTTGCATGTGTTTGGGCATGGATTGGAAAATGGTGGCTGTGAATATGTCATCCTTGCCTACAGATTTCATACCTGCCTTTTATAAATTACACATTTGAACCATGGTTTCTAAACCCAGAGTAGTCATTTATGCATTTCTAATTTCCTCCAATGGCTTAAAATCAACTCTCTTCCATATGTAGATGTCATCCCTGTAAGCTGCCAGAGTAATGGCCACTTGACAGTAGCATATAACTCCCAAACTAAGAACACTTCCACTTTTTGTATTGACACATATGCACCCTACTCCCTTGGAATATTTATACTGAAATCTGTATTTAAACAGAGAAAAGAACTCCAGAGCAATTCTTGTGGAACACTTCAATATTACACAGACATTTGCAATTTGCATTCTAAGATGCAAAATAATGAATCTGTCAGTCACACAGTAAAGGCAAAAGAAAAGTAGGAAAGATGGTGCTTATATTTTGAATACTGACTTTAAAGGTTCATGTGGTTTCAAAGCACTCCTGAATGATCTGAAAGTACAGCATGGTGGCTTTATTCTACTGTGAGACTCAACAAAACTCTGTTTTGTTTGGGCATGGTCTTTGAGAAGAAAAAAGAAAAGAAACCTTTTTCTTTTCTTCCAGCTTTATTACTTTAGTGTATCAATCTTCCTCAAGAAACTAAGGCTAACTTGTCTTGAAGAGACAAATGATGGCCCCACCATTCTTTTCTTTGTCAGACTGTAAGCTATTGCTATAAAACAGTAAAATAAATGTGTTTCTCTTTGGCAATTAATGATGCCCCCCATTTACCTGGGCAGTCAGAAGTTAGAACAGGAATGACATCAGATTCATAGTGACCAAATTGCAATGCGGGGACCTTTCCAGATGTTGAACAAGCCATTACCACTGCTGATGTGGTATTGGGAGATACATGTGATTGTGAATAACATAATGAAAAATTAACTGAGTCTTTTATGATAAATCTGTGATTAAGACAAGGTAGATGAGGCTGGTTTCTAATTTTTGGAAAGTTGGCATTCCAACTTCAGGGGGCATTCAAGATGAAACTTCAGACTTAGAACTTGGAAATTATGACTTCTGAGGAAAATGGAACAGACTTTTGACCTTAAAATGTTACATTACATATTGTATAATTTAATTTTACCCTAACATAAAGTTCAACCTTTCAAAAGTTTTTTAGCAAACATGAAGTCAGTGTCACTGTGTCTCCAGACCAGGTGAACACCTCGGCTGTAGAACTAGTTCTGATGCCTCCAACCCTGTGTAGAGCTTGTGAAAATAACAAATACATATAAATATTGCTGGTCTTTTATCTCCCAGTATTAAGACACCTCTAAAATATGTGTTTTGAAACATGGGAATAAATTAGAAATATAACATCAGTCCATGCACCTTCCTCCACTTATCTGAAGTTGGGTGACGGGAGCAGTAGCCTAAGCAAGGTAGCTCAGACTTCCCTCTCCCCAGCCACTTCGTCCAGCTCATCTGGGGGGAATTCCAAGGTGTTTCCAGGCCAGCCAAGAGACATAGTCCCTCCAACGGACACCCTCTGCTCCTCTGCTGTGTATAGAAATTCTGTCCATCCATAAAAGGAATGAAATATAACATGTTTATCATAACTAATCAGAATTTTTGGAGAAGCAGGTGAAGGAACAAATGCCAGCAGAGACAGAAATTGCTTCCAATTTACTATATATATATATATATATATATATATATATATATATATATATATATATATATATATATATATATATTAGTAATGGTGCATTTATATTACTGTGTAGAGGTTTGGGGAAATCACATACTCTAAATTCAGGTATTTGGTAGAATTTAAAACCACACTAATACTGCAGAAAAGCTAGAAATAAATTACTTCCAGATAACACACAAAACATGTTCATGGACAGAGGTATAACTTGAGAGAGAATTTAAACTTAAAACAACGCAATTATAGAGACAGTATGGTTTCTGCAGTAGAAAATTTTGTCTCTGACAACAGATGTGTTTGTTTTCTTTTTGCATCCAAATTTGTATCAAACCATTTTCAAGTCACCTTCACCGAATGCCTCTTTGACAGAAGACGCAGGATTAACTGCATCAATCTCTTTTCAGACCTCTTTTCTGGCTTCCCTACAAACAGACCAAAAGGAAAAAAAAATCTTTGCTTCTTTAAAGTGTATTCTATTCTACCGCATCTGAAAAAGAATCATTGTGTATTGTATAGATCGGCACTATTTTCTCTTTGTGTGTATTCCATATTGCCGCAGTCACACATTAGACACAATAGGCATATTGGCAGCAATGTGTAGTTCAGTGTCTTTTTCAAGGACAATTTGACACATGCAGAAGCTTGGTATTGAGCTGCTGTACAACCAGGTATGATAATGATAATAACCCTAACCTTAAAGCCCTGATATGTAGGAGGTATTGCATACACCGGCTGTGTAAAGACATCCATTAATACCTCCTGCGAGATAGAGACAAAAGTATACACATAAATTCATGGCTAACAACTACTATTTGGAAAGAAGAGTTTATCGTTATAAGCTCTTGATCTGAATAGCACAAAACAAGAGTCAGACTGGTGTCAGAAATATATCATTATTATTATTATTATTAATTATTATTATTATTGTTGTATTGTTCATTCCTTAATTAAATATACATTCTTGTACAAAGTTGCAAGGCTTTTTTGCATTTCTTAAGGAAATTTGCCTTGTATCATCCCAGTTTGAAAAAGAAGAGGGTGTACTGTGGGTTAGTGGAGCACTCTTCTTTTTATCTGTCAGCAGCCATTATGCCCCACCAGAACACTGACTAGTGAAACAATGTTGGTTCTCAGTGCCCCTCCCCGCTCTGGCAAATGCAAATCGATCCCTTTGATGTTGAACCAGTGGCACAGGGAAGAAAAGAGCAGAGAAGAGAAGACACAAGGAGAGGAGGAATAGGAGGATGACAGGATGGGCTTGTTTTTAATCAGTAGCTGGTTCTAATGAGGACCTGTGTCAGCAAAATAACAATACTGTGCTGCTGAATGACCCAATAAACTTTCAGTTACTTTTCATAAGCTTTTATGAATGGTTCTCAGACTTTTTGTTGCCATCGTCTTTCTGTTATATTTGTCCACAGACTACGGGGGCTCCAGAGAGCAGAACAATAAGCTTTTTTATTCTGGCAACATATTTCAAAATGCATAATGACATACCTAAAATGTTTTTGAAAAAAAAAAAAAATTAATCTGCTGTTAGTCATGAGTATGAAGCAATGCTATTACATCCCCAGTCTCAGTTATATTTGTTTTCCCCTCGTTTCTCTCTTCCAGCGATTATGTTTGATATGAAAAAGACACTGAATTGAATCTGTAAGGTCACTTGTGTATATTATTAAACAGCTTTCCCATTAGATAGGCATAATTATACTGCTGGGGGTGAAAATAACTATATGCAGGCACACATGCATACACAGACGAAAGTGCTGTACACATACTCTTATCTTACCCTATAAGATAGAACTTACTGGCAGATTTATTTTAATTGAGGTTTGGAGTGACTTGAATTAAATGCAGTGTCTGTGTGTTTTTGACTAATTGTCGCAGGAAAATTTATTGTAAGTTTGTGAAAGAATTAATTGGGAGAATCCTCCTTTTATTAAGATAACGTGTACCAACAGAAAAGAGCTGAGGTGACGTTCACCAGTATTATTACAACATATGTGATGAACTGTACTATAATAAACCATCTTTTCATATCAAAAGCACTAACATTTCAAGTAAGAAAAGTTGCAGTACACCATCTGATTACTGTGGGCTGGCTCCAAACGCAAAAAAAATTTACATTTAACTATGACTGTAGTCTCTGATGGCCAGCATAGCCAAGGACTAACTGTCACCACTTTTGCTACTTAGCACTTAACACTATATTTACTTCTGAGCTTCCAAAACAACATTTGAAGGGGGGCACCACATTGCAAATGTTTGCCAGCACCTCCACAGCTCCTCCAGTGTGGATTGAGTTAGAAGCAATTTCAGGACCCTTCCAGTAGATGTGTGCTAGTCCCTGCAGTATATCAGCTTGCAATGCTTGCCCGA
>JAOWBL010041044.1:3666-26630 GCA_028564865.1 Zenarchopterus dispar | reverse complement strand
TAGATAGATAGATAGATAGATAGATAGATAGATAGATAGATAGATAGATAGATAGATAGATAGACAGATAGATAGATGAGACACAAGTGGGAACAATCGTGGCAGGCAACATGAGGTTGAAGCAGATAAAAGGTCACAGAACAAGAACAATAAAAGGCCTTTTCAAAAACCTGAACAAGTCATAACTGCAACATTAAATCAACAATGCAGAAGTTAAAAAGATAAGAAAACAGGAAAACAAAACAAAAATCAAGAGAATGGCACATTATATAGATTCAGAATGGTAAGAAATTTTCACCCAACAGCAACCATCTTTTTCCAAGATAAAATAATTAAACAAACATAATAAACATACCACAGCAAGGTGCTAAAACTGCAGCAGAAAGAAGCTACTACCTCTTCTAATTCTTGTCTTTTAGTGACAAAAGCTAACTGTTGGTTCATAAGATACTACCAAATGATCTGGACACCTGAGTTTATATTTAAAGACTGGTTCAACCATTGGTGGAGAAACACCTCATGTACTCACAGCAGGTGTTTTCACTTATTCTCACTAATAAGAATATATGAGCGTGTCTTTCTGTAATGTACTAATAAGAAAAATTAAAGTATTTAAGGACCCATACACATTTTTTCACCTGCTTCATCTTGTTCAGGGTTATGGGGGGTGAAGCCTATTCCAGCTGAGTTTTGTACCATGAAAAATCAGTCATTAACTAAGTCTAAATTATTAAAACACATTTTTAAAGAGAACGGCAATGTTTACTATAAAAAAGGGAACTTTGGAGACTGTTGGGGCAAAGTAGTCAAGAATTTAAAATACATTACAGAAGAAAAAGTAGAGTTAAAACAAAATATAAAGTTTGTTTTTTTTCGGATCTGCATGGAAAGTCAAGTTAAATCACCACTGTTGTTTAATTACCTGCTGTACATATGAGTATGGATATACACAAAAGACTTGGCGTTCCTCTAGATAGAAAAAGAAGTACAGTAGAAGAATTTTCCATCATAAACAGATGTAACGATTTTAACAAGAGAGAAAAATAAATACCAGTTGTTCTGGATCCGTTAATGCCCACACATCTTTGAAAAAAGATAACTTCTTACAGTATTATAAACAGTACATGTAAAATACCTACTTTATTTTCAGATCTGCACCAGGTCAGTTTTTGATTATAATTTATTACGCTAAATCATATCCTATAATCACTTTCAGATTGTTTTGACCTATAATCATTTCGTCAGCTATAGTGTACAGTTGTAGTAAACAACTTCAGCGTCTGAGTTTCACCAAGATATGAACTCCCCAGCTAGATTAGTGATCCAATAACAATAAAAAGAATAAGACTTTAAATTGATATTGATAGACTTTATTTTTTAAAAAACAACTATGGCCACAAATGTAGTAATAAATCCTAAGAAGTATGGTAATACTTGTTTTCAGTATTTATAGTGTGGTATTTCGTCATCTACTGAAACTTTAAAAGTCAGTATTAGTCATAATAGTTGTTTAATATTTTTCACAATAAAACTGTTTATTGGTAGACACTGTTTTGTTAGTTCATCAGGCACCATGAAGCAAAGTGTCCACAGAAGACTGGGTGGAAACCAACTAATGGAAAGTGCTGCTACTGAAATGATCAATGATAGCGATAGAAATTACTGGCTAGCTTCTTAGGCACTTACCCTTAAGACGCTTATAAAACTCTTGGGTATCTTTATTGACAGGACTTCCAGTCTCTTATATAAGTGATTTAAATCTAAATCAATAAATACAAAGCTGTGTGTTTCAGCATAAGGCTTATTACATCCGATTCCCAATGTGCTCCACACGTATATGAGCCTTATGAAGCAGGTACACGTTGACCTGTATTTTTTCATACTTTTACACCCATCTTCTGCAAAATGAAGTGAGTTATTAATATTTGGATGTGGGTGCTGAAAGAGCTGACAGATATATATACATATATACCTTTGAACTATGAACACCATTTGATTTGAGATTCAAATCCAATATTGACTTGACTCTGACGTGACACGTCAAGCTCAAATAGACTGCAGAGAAGTTGAAATTAAAAGAAAATATATGCCATCAGATAAGCTTTTGCTACTCTTTCTCCTCAATCTGGGTTTCTTTATTGCTGCACTTTTAGGATAAAAAGTTATTAATCATTGTATTGATGAACTCACTCAGTTTCGGATTCTTCTGGATTCACAGGAGGTTTTTAAATCTAAGAGGTTATGGCGTGTAAGTGGAGGACATTTACTGTGGAGAGAGAGAGAAACAACCCTTTTAGTGAAGGTTTTCAAGAGATGGCGCTGGCTTTAAGGGGCTATTAAAGCCTACCTGTAGCTCTGTTAAATTACTTTTTCTTTTTCATGAACAGTGAATGAAAAAAACAGTTTTTCTATCATTGAAGGAATAGTTAATCTAAAAACTTAGCTCCCAAGGAGCATTTCCCCTAAATATTTCTCAATCTTAAGGTCTAATTGATTCACTTTTGAGGTTGTGAAAGATAATAAGCTCCATGAGTTTTCTTTTAAACCCCGCCTGTGTTATCAGAGGACTCCATGAGTAAGGTTTTTGTCACTTCAGCATCTGACCGATAGAGAATCCGTTTATATTTTTACTAAGACATGATGTCATCATGCCAAAAAGTGAAAAACTCTGCCTGGAACTCAAACAGAAAATAATGGATGCTCATCTGAAGAGAGAAGGCTTTACTGGCATTTCCAAGTGTTTGTTAAAAGTAAATCTGGACATGATTGAAAGTGTAAGATTTTCAAAATGTATGAGATGAAACTGGTGAAAGAGATCCATAATAATCCCAGCATGTCATTGGACAGTGACCTTGAGGGTCTTTGAAGTCATAGTCCTAAAGGAACTCCTTTGGTTCACTCAAAGCCAGATATATGAATATCCCATGCATTTATACATAGGTTATTTTTTTGGTTTGTTTTTTTTTTTTTCCAAGAAAGTGCCTCAAGGACATCTTAAATTTTAATCTGAATCAACAATTTCCACAATATTCTTGTATGAAAGAGCCCAAATTACCATTGTAATCAGAATCCATTGGTTTCAGTGCAGCATTTTCATATTTTAAGATTAGATAAGATAAGATAGGACTGTCTTTGTTGTTCCAATGGAAAAGATGGCTAAAGCCTGAAGAACATCTCTTTCAGTTCTCCAAATACAGAATTTAAAGTGTTAATTTAGTGTAGTGATGATCAAGTCTGGGTTCATGAATACACCCTTCAGAGTCTTGATGAGAATCTGTGCCATTTAATACACCGATATGCTATACATCAACTAACCATCTAAACCTGCTTGACCAACTTCTCCCATTTTGCCCAGCTTTGAACATAATTGTAAAGTTTTTCAGAATCATATTTTACATCGAGAACCTGTTTAAATCTCGTGATTTTAGGTGGAGAGTAGAGTATTAACTGCTCAGTGTACATAATGAAGGGATTTCATTTTTATCGTCCTCTAAATAGTCTTAGTTTTTTAGTTTTCTTGAGCTTTTGAATCCACCATCAACTCTGCAACTGCGGTATTGCAAAACTTTGATCACAGATTGCTCATGTGCTGTTATTATTTATAAACTTGAACAGAACAGAATTGTGCATTGCTCATTATTGGGATATGATAAACATTTTAAGAGCAAGTGTTATTGTTTATTCAGCAAGTGGAGTCCCAGTGCAATCCCAGTAACCCCTGGGTTATCTCAATGATGCAAGTGATTATTTTATACACACTACATTGTGATTAGCAGCATTTTTAAAATTTCATTTTTTTTATACAATTCTTCATCATTAACACAAAAAAGGCTGAACTATACACTCACTGTTGCATTTAAAACTAAGAAAATGATTTACAAAAGTAAAATCGGACGTATCTTTTGAGACTCTCTACAAGGATAGACTGATTTTTTTGGCCTCCTGGTCCCCTTTGGGCAAAGTTAATGAGGTCTGATGGTTGGTAGCTAGATGTGGTGCAAAGTAAATTTTAAATTTGATAGTGGTACATCTATATTTCTAGGCCAATAGAATACCAATTATAACTGAAAAACTGAGGAATAGTTGTATAACTAAATTGTTATACAAGATTGGGGGCCAAGCTATGGTGTGCAAGTTTAAATTTTTATGTTATATTTTTAAATCTATAGACGCATATATCTTTACTACCTTTATATTAGAAATTCACAAATGGATCCTTATTATTAAAATTTAAAAAACATAAATAGGATCAGAGGGCATTTGTTTTACAATTATAAGAAAATAACCACATGTTTATAGTTGATGTGATCTGAAGTATTTTTCAAGTATTCCCTTCTGTACCGCTGGGTTGACTCATAAACGTAAAGAAGCCAACAAGTGACCTTAAAGAAAGTAATTCAGCTAAACTTTGGTCTGCTTTAGCTTTATAATAATATGAACCTTTGGAGCGTTGTTAATTCTGAAATAGTAATTGTCTTTTTGCCTCTTGACCACGTTAGTTTTTAGATCAGTGCAGCATGAGGTGTTTTCTCTGGTACTCTGCCGCTCACAGCATGGATCGCTATATAAAGGTGATATCCTCTGTGTGTGTTATTTGGGACAAGTCAAGGTGAAGTAATGCAGCTGTAAAAAGGATGAAGGGCTGTGGTCCGGTTGAACCTCCAATAAACCTCATCCATCAACCCATGGGATAATTGAGCCATTAAAATGAGTAATGAGCAGGGTTATATCAACCACGGCGGATATGGTGTTTATGTTTTCATTCTGATGGTGCAATTTCTAACTAATTCAAAGCTGTAGCTTCCTGCACAATCTGCCACAGTTAATTTACGGTAGAAGAACTGAAGTGCTGGAAACCAAAAGCAAAGGATGACTTTGTAAGCTGTTAGTGTAGACATGCCAGCCATTAGCCTTTACATGTTCAAGCCTACAAGCAATAGATGATCCAGTTGTTAGCTGCGTGAGCTGCATGAATTAACACCCAGGTTGGATGAAAAGTCACCTTCTCTTTCACCACTACCAGCCAGTCACTTACCAGTGCCTCCTTGTCATTAACTCGATCAGCAGTTGATTTAACTAAACTGCCTCCAAATACAAGTATTGTATATCCCCACTGCCAGATGTTCAATAGTCGTACTTTTGTCCTTTTTATTGTGCTGAGGGGTTATGAACAACAGATCTTCAGAAGGCTATGAGATTTTCCTAAAGGTGCTGTAATAAATGTCTCAGTTTGGTTGCAATTTAATTACTGTTTCTTTTGGTCAAAACATTAGTTGACAGAGTTTGTTGCAATTTATTCTGGTAAATGAGCACTTAAAGTTTCTAACTGCAGTATTTCAAATGGACTGCAGTGAAATCTTGTATCTGTGGTGCATGCATGATGAATCCTAATGATTTAGATGAATCAGTTTTTTTCCCCTCTAGTGCCATCATCATTGTTTTAACTGTCACTCAAATAGACAGAGAGACAAGCAGACAGACAGGCAGAGATTTCCCCAGTCTCACCTACTAACAGGTAATAGCTACAATCATCCACATGCTGTGAACAAAGAATTCTTGTTGGAACAATAAGTCCCTTAAGATGACACGGACTTGCCTATTTAGGCGTTTATACATCATAAGGACAGTTGTGTGTTTCTTTCTTGGCAGCCCCAGCCAGAAATTGAGCAGCAGTTTTCCGGATCAACTGAAGGATTTCCAGGGTATTATTTGGACATCCAGCTCAAATGGCATCACAGTAGTCCATCCTCGGTGTGGACCAAAAAAAAAAAAAATACTTGGATTGATTTTTCCATATCAGCTTGGGAGAGGATGTTTTTCTATTTTCTTTTTTTAAATTGCACAGATTAAAGAAAGCTGCTCTAGACACCTGTGTGATGCGGGACATAAATGACATATTCTAGTAAAATATGGCTCAGGTTCCTCACAGCAGAACAAGCGACAAAGGTAATACAGTCCACAATGATTAAAACATTGGATATCAAATGTCTGAAATGTTTCGAGCCTGTAAATAAATGACTAAATCTGTTTACGGGTAATCTGCATTGTTCTATATTTGAGACATGTCTATATCCCTGTTAATTCATTAGTTTCATGGGGCTTCATAAATACAGTAAACAGAGATGGGTGTAGACAGAAATCATGACATTTATTTCCACTGTTTCCTGAGGTTATTATCTAAATGAACATTTAGAGTGAACAAAATTGGTCCCAGTCCAGAATCTTGTGAAACACGATAACTCCCTAATGTGTAGAGGATGCATCATTTGTATGACCAAACTGTTCTCCGTTAGATAAATATAAGTTAAATCAGGCCAAAGAAGAATTTTCAATCCTAATTAAGTGTTCAAGTCATTTAAATAAAATATTGTGTTGTCCAAAGCATCACTGAGATTGACAGAACTAGTACAGAGAGAAGACCAAAACCTTAAAATGCTTTTGCATTACTCTGTAACCTAATTCAACCCCCAACAGGACTTTGAAAGGGCAGCAAAGCCATTTTTCATGGATGACATTTTCAGTGTCATTGCCAGTCATGAATCAGTATTAGGTGAGGTACCTCTCAGTAACAGCATAATGTTATTTTTGTCTTTGTTATTAAATTAATATCAGTTGGTGATATGGATTAATGGTGCTAAGGGCAATGCAACCTGCACAAGTGTCATCTGTGGTTATTACATAGCAACTTTCCGTCTTTGAAACTGCATTTCATTAAGTTAACGCTGTCAAAGAGATAGAATCTGTATTTCGAAGAGTAATGGAGAAACAAGTATGTCTTTAAGTATCTGAACTTGCATTCACTGCAGCTAATAATCAAACATGACAAAACTTAAATCAAACCACAAAATGGATTTCTAGACCTTGAAATTATAGTTATCGTAGAGTTCATGTGCTTTTATTGTGATACTGCTGCGATTTTCATTGTGGACCAGTGTTGAATTAAAGTAGCTTGAGCATGTTGCTCCACTGTAGTTTTTAAACTTTTATCGTGCCTACTGTAAAAGTTGGTTTCATAATCAATAATTAAGGCTATCGCTATGCCTGTGCAGATTTCAACCTTCGCAAATCTCATATTTGCTTATAACTAAAGTGCAGCTTGTTTCATAATTTGTAGAATGATTAAAATCTTGATTAAAGTTAAATGTTGTCATAAAAAGCTTACATATTCTTAAAACTAAAGAGAAAGTGTTTGAAACTAAAATGCTTTCTAGAAGAAATCTGTAAAAGGTACCCACTTGTGAGCCGTCTTTTTTAAAAAGGCAGGTCAAGTTCAGCTTCTGGTACAGCAACAGAAACAACGGGCATCACATGACCCACTGCAACCCTGTGTCAATCTCGACTGCTCTACTTTTTCCACATCATGTCTGTTCCCGCCTCAGCTGTCAGAGCTTTTTAGGCTGTCAAGATCTACCTCTCCTCCGTCAGAATACATTTCAAGCCTGGCAATCTTTCATTTTAAAACAGGCTGCAGAAATGCAATTAGATGAACACCTCTGGCTAATCACATTACTAAAATATACCCACGTCAGGGCAATGTTAATACCGTTGACAAATTGAGATGATCAGCAAACATCCAAGACATTTGTTTGTGAAGTTTTGCAATAAATGTGACAAGGGAGTGTGCAGTTTGAATGTGCTAGATAATGTTGGGGAATTGCAAAGATGGTAATTATGAGTCATTTAAATTGCAATTAGGCTGAGATTCTGATCATGAAGGAAGACACCAGACTGAGGCTTTGCAAGAGGAAGCAAAAAGAAAAGCTATGAATATATTTGGATAAATATGAAAACATTACATAAGATGGAAATAAATGTAACACTGAAGTCATGTTATAAAAATTTGGACTAATATGTGTTCATATAGAGGGGCATTAAAAAGCATTTTGGCCATTTAACATCATCAATAATGCATTTACATCACAATAACCTTTGGTTGACACCTTCATTAATATAAGAAATAATGTTGCATTTCTGTCTTTTGTGCAATAAAAAACTACACATTTTGTGCTTAGATTTTTACCCATTAGTAAATGAATATTAGCCGAAATTAGGAATCTTTTTTTGAGCATGTAGAAAAGATAATATAATTTTAGTCTTTAGTATTCTTCACAAATATTTACACTCACCAAGAAAGTAGGACATCCCTCTATGAGAGCCTAAAAGATAAAACCCAGGGGAGAAAAGTCCCAGAGCTTGTGTCTCATAATTCAAGGTAAATCAAATTATTTATACATAATATTCATTAAATTGAAACTGTCTGGTTTCCTGATTGAAATTTACAGAACATTTTAACTATGGTTTGGCTCTTTCAGTTTCACTTGTCAGGTGGAGGAAAGTCTGTTTTTTAGGAATTTAGGAATTTCACAGCTTCTCCTGCCTCTAATCTCTTTTGATGTCTTCTATAAGCTCAACTCTTTGTGGTTTATGGGTGTCTGTCAGTGTTTGCAATGTACTTGATGAAAAAAACAAAGTACAAGTGTGGCAAGAGTGTGATAATGCAGGCTTCACTGGAACGCCATTATAAAGAGCAGGGTGCATTTTACCTTCTTAGAAACTACCGATACAAATGATGTTGGTTACAAAATTTAAAGAACTTAGATGATACTGACGACAGACAACTCTGGCATGGTTGACCTTGATGGAGGCACATCATCAGGTGGTGGAGGCTCTTCCAAATCCTACCAACATGTCTCTCACAGAGAAAGTTGAGTCTGTGGACTCTGGGATGGGATTACACATAATTGGAGTTGAGGTCACCGAGGAAATTAAAACCCTGGTAGAACTCCAGGGGTTGGATGACCCTGATTTCTTCAATGCTCTGGACGTCATGTGGCTGTCTATGGTGAGATGTCTCGGCAAGTTTGCATGGATATGAGAGGGCAGCTCGTCTGGATTGGCAGACTGGGGTGGTGGTTCCCAGAGAGTGTGCTCCAGTTACAGGAGAATCACACTACTCAGCCTCACTGGGAAGGTCTATGCAGAGGTGCTGGAGAAGAGAGTCCTGTTGATAGTTGAACTTCAGATTCAAGAGAAACAATGCAGCTTCTCTTCCGGCTGTGGAACACTGGACTGGTTCTGTACCCTCTTTAGGGTCCTGATGTGAACATGGGCGCTTGCCTAACTAGTCCACATGTGTTTTGTGGCTGCTATGACCCGGCTTGTTGGGCTGTAATATAAAAGGAGGCTGAACAAGAATAAAAAAAAAAGAAAATTAAAAAAGACACGGTTTTATTATTTAAAATTAACATTAAGTGTTAAGAAGCATTAAAAAACCAGTGCCAACACCAACATGACTAACAGAAACGAGATTGCTGAGCCCCGTGTGACTCATGCCAGGGAAGTTATACCCACACTCTCAAACTCCCATCATTGACTCCTGCACTGGTTCTGCAAAGCCAACAGAGATGCCGAGGGACATAACAGTGGACTTGTGGTTTCCTCCAGAGGGTGACCGAGCTCGCCCTTTAGCGCTATCTCTAAAGCCAGAAATTTTGTCATCTGAGAAGTAGTACTCACAGTAGAGTTGCTCCTTCTCCTCACCAAGAGGAAACAATTTAGGTGATTTGGGCGTCTGGTTAGGATGACTCCTGGCCACCTCCCTGGGGAAGTGTTTTGGGCATGTCCAACCAGGAGAAGGCCTCAAAGCAGATCTAGAACATTATTTGTTATTTGTAGTGCACAACTGAATCCAGTGCAAGTATTTATAAGAAAAAATTAAAATAAAAGGAAAGCATTGAAACCAAAGCATCCCAAAAGGATCATATTCCCCAGATTGAAACAAATATTTAATTGTGTGTTTTACAGATTTAGAAACCCAGGCTCTTATTATGATAAATATGAGCTGATTTACAGGGAATGATGAGATTTGTGTAGAAAGTTGAGCAAATAGAAGAAGTTGCAGTAAGTTCATACATATCCCAACATGTATTCTTAAACAAATCCAAGTCAATGCACCAAAAACAGTCCTGGGGGTGTTGAACTGACTCATTAGACCAGACCAGATTAAACATTTGACCTGTTTTCTTCAGTCTCGAGGACTGGTTTGTAAGATGGAACCAAAGAAATGCCATTATGGTGTTACATATCAAGAAGGACCACTTTAACTGCTTTATGAGCCTTTTTAACAGTCTCATGGCAAAGGAGTTGTTTGGAAAAACTAATGAGAAAACCAGCAAGACTTTGAAAATACAGTTTAAAAGTACAAGCCCCTTCCACCAGACCTGCTTCCAAAGCTAAGCAGACATGCAATGGCTGTTCACTGAAGCAAATGAGTTTCACAGATAAGCCAGTGGCGCAGTGACTTTGGTTTGGTCATACAATCCTAAACAGCAGTTTTAGATCCCCATCATTCTTTTATTTGACCTGAGAGCATCTAATTAACTGTTTTCTATCAGTGAGCAAAAAGAACTTGCAGTAATACAAAAATAGAGCAGAAAAAGATTGCAAAGATCAGACACCAACTTTGAACTCCAGTCAGAAGACTCCAGCTGAATTTTTCGGCGAGACTGTTGTTTTTTCACTTGTTTTCGTCTTGGACATCAAAGTCTCAGGCTTGCTTGAATCTCTGCGAGAGACCATTATTTAATTTTAGCTCTCTTTCACCCACTATCTGCTGAGGTTGAGGCCATAAAACTGCATTTCAGTGCCAGCACGATCCAAACATCACTATACCACGATGTGAGGGTGCCATCGGGATCTTTGGCTGAAAAGCACTGAAATAACACCAAGGGATAGTGAGAAAAAGAAGAAAAAAAGTGGAATGGCAATGTTTGACTCTGGCATCTAGCATGTACTGAGAGTTTCACTTCGGCTGCCAAAGTTAGAGTGATTGAAAATCACTCTAATGCTTTGCATAAAATGAATTTATCATTTAGCTTGAATAGCAAAGTATGCCTTTTCTTATCGTTGCTGGTTGCACATACAAGCAAATTTTGTGAATTTGAAATGAAAAAAAAAAAGCAGACACACTCAACACAGTCAGTGATATAGAAAAATGCTCTTTTAAAAAAAGAGCCTTAAATTGTTTAAAATGTCACAGAACAAATTAAAAACCTGGACAGTTGCTGTGTTATCACACCAGGTGCTCCATATTAAATATCCAACCTGACTCTAAATAAAATCAAAAAGATGAAGGAGCTCAACAGAAACGTCAGGAGACACCAAGAGGAACTCCTGTCATTGAAAATTGAGGGAGGGTAGTGAGAGGGTATATTTGTAAAACATAAAAAATATGAAATTATTTGCCAAGATTTTTTTTCTCTCCCAAAATCTATTTTTCACAATGTCCAGCAAATTAGTTATGGCAAATTTGCACAGTCTGTTTCTCCATCACTAGTCACACGAAACAATTCTTCTTCAAGACTTTTAATTATGTTTGAAACGGGAACGCCACAGTAAATGAGAAGATGACAACTGTGTTCAAACTATAAAGTAGTTTCTTTCTCTTTGATCACTACACTTAGATTTCCAGCTGAAAAAGTAAATTAAAAAAAAAAAAATTTTTTTAAATTTCTCTAACATTCTCTACATCTAAAAAATATAATTGAGCCATCAAAGTTAATTAAAATAGTTTCTGGTCTCCCTTTCAATCTTGAGGTTTTTTTTATCATCATCATCATCATCATCATCATAATCATCATCACCATCATTAATAATATTATTAATATTATTATATGGATGTGTATTTCACAACTCACCAAACATGCCCAAACAAATATTACTGTCACACATAAGATCATTTTTTTTGTGTGGTATGAAAGAGTAAGTTCTAAACTTGCTGTAATTTCCGTACCTAATCATATTATTTTAATCTGCTACTGCGTGAGTTGCTCATGTGCGCATCAGGAAACAAAAGCCTCTCGCTTCAGCAGATGACAGATGCTTTGTGTGCTTCTAGCTCTTTGGCAACTAGCAATCTAAAAAGCAGTCCCCTGATTATTGGGTTTTTTTTTTTTCTGATCCTGTTTACGCAGAATTTCAAGATAAAACTACCCCACCCAAGCATCCACCAATGAGCTGGAGTAGGTTCCCCAAAGAAGGGAGTTATTTTGTTTTATCTCAACTCCAGCAGTGAGTCACGATAGAAGCGTCAGGCGTCATTGTTGGCTGAGGCGACGCTGAGGACTAAAACTGCAACAGCTTAAAGGTGATCAAGCAACAAAAGATCTAAAAAGATCTACTTTGATGTCGAACATTTGACAGACTAAAGGCTTTTCTTGATGACAGCTTTAGAGAATTGCACCTGTTGATGTCAATAGCTGCAGGCGAAAGACTGTAGGAGATATGCAGCTGCACAACGAAATCAATTCGTATTTTTCATATATTAGTGAAGCATCAACTTAAGAAAAAAGATTATCTACATTAAAATCTATGTCTAGTAAACAAATAAGATCCTAAATTGCAATAGTACATTGTTGGAAATCGTGAAGATTGACCTTTTATTACTGTCTAACATGTTAACTTGTATAACCGGTGATTAAGGCTGTTCAGGTACCATCCCTTAAAGGTTCACTGCTTTCACCCAGTTGGCAGCATTGATTGTCGACTCACATCTGCAAAGTTTGCCAAGTGTTAATCAGGAACTGATTAGACGCAGAGGACAGAAAAGAGCTGAGATTGTTATTGATTTGCCCCAGCTAAAGACTGAGATTAGTCACATGGAGTGGAGTGCTTTAATAATTAACGAATGTTATTACTGTTCCCCAGGACAGGATTAGAAGTCAAAGTCAGAGGCCTTAAAGCATGTAGACTTATATGCACCTCTCTCTATCTGTGCAAAATCAATTATTACTTTTTGACTTTCTTGTTTTATGTAAGCGTTGTCTAAATTCACAGATACTGAGTGATACATCTCGTAGCAAAGAAATAACATGGATTTTTCAGAAGGATGGCAACCCCTTAAAATCCCTATTATAAATGCAGCACAACACTTCTAAAGGGTAAGATTTTTGTTCCTAGCTGGCTAAGGCAAGCCAAACTAGACTCTGCCTGCAGTCAAAAAGGATGCCCTTGAAAAACGTTGATTTTTTTCAGTCCACACTGGGTCGATTTTGTGGGAAATGTAATCTTTATTCACTCTGCAGAAGAATAAAATGGAAGCATTAGCTCTTGCAAACAAGAGAGACAACCGACTGAACAAAAGTCCCAACAAACAAAACATATCGTTTTTAAATCTAAGGTTTAATGCAGTCTTTATTTGAAATTATATGGAGGTATGAAGAAGGGAATAGAAACCATGACGGTTCGTTGGACCAGAGACGGGAGTGCCGTCTTATGAGGAAGACTCTCCTGTTGTTCACACATTTGGTTGTTGTTGACTTTGGTTTATTAGTTTGGTCAAAAATGTTCAGGGTTGGGGGATGAAAAAAGAGTAGGAGCCAAAAAACGGGATAAACAGTACAGAAAATGATGCATTTTCCGGACCTGGTTACTGAAGCTGATGTACGACCTCGGTCAGGTCCGTGCACATTTTAAACTAAGTTTTTGGAACTGAGTGGGCGCACTTTGTGTTCGTTTAAAGATGGCAAATCCAAGAAAGCTAATGAACAGTTTTTTCTATGAATGTGTGTCATGTCTGCTACTTAACAAGCCAGTACTATGCAGGACCATCTTTTTTTCCCATTTAATGAAGTAAACCAATTAAACGCCTTTACAGTAACAGCATCCTGTGTAATTTATTGGAATCATAGCGGTGTTAAAGGTTCCCCTTCTGCTAAATATGAAAAGGTTTTGCTATAAACATGTTTGTTTTTTTTAATTGCAGTGGACAGATGTGTTTTTAATTTAGTTAATCAATTACAAATAGACTGAGACATGATTGTAAAGACTAATATTCTAGTGAGCCTATAAAAAAAGAAAAAAAACACTGTCCTCTTGGACATATGATGGATGAAATGTCAGCATGACAAATTCCAAATTTCAAGGCACAAAATTATGAATCAAGAAAAGCTAAAATTCCTCCTATTTTTCACGGTAAGTATCGTCATCGTGGTTGAAGAAGTAGAGCATGTTTTATACGGTCTGTCATCTTAGGCTGAAATAATGTGGCCAAAGGAAAGCTGTAAAGACTATTATCATAGATCTTCCATTCTTTTCTTCTTCTTTAGCCCATTTATCTACTTCTTTGAATTTCCGCCTCTGTCTTCCTGCTGAATTTACATGTAATGGGTATTCAGTGTTTGGAAGGAGCACCTAAATTGTTCTCATTATTCTCATTCTGCCCTCGCCTCTGAAGCTGCTGTCTTGTGTTTCTTGCAGTTATAAGGTACCGTCACAGACAAAAACTGTCCTTTCCATCTTTGCTGTACAGCCTGTATCATCGAGAATCCATTAGTCATAATACCACTTCATCTTCATCTTCATCCCTCTGTGTTCTTGCTTTTACATATCCTCCCCTTCACTGATTCTTGTTTTATCACAACCCTCATTTTACTGTTTACTTTCTACTGCACAGGCTACGAGGAGCGATAAGAGATGTATCCCAGCTTCCATCTATTTTTTTCTTGCATCTCCTCTGTTCTTCTCCACATACATCTCTTATCGTTCCTCGTATCCTTGCCATGTAAATAATTGATGGCCCATCTTTGACTTGCCTTGTGTAGTTAGAAGTCCTGAGGACAACATCAATGTAAGCTAAGAGTACAGCCGTGTGCAGTCTGCTCGCCACACTTCCAGAGGAGTCACACTTAACTAATGACCTACTTAGATTTGGATGAAACGTATTTTTCTTTTCTCCCTTTTTAAATTTGCATGGCTTCAGATAATTCAGCTTTATACAGTCCATTCAAATGGGACTTAAGGGCTTCCTTCTGAGCTGGAATCTTACATCCCTTTAGATAGCCTTCACTTGAGTTGTGATGTCACGATATAGTTTATGGCACCAGTCTGGCCTTGTTTTCAGACCAGCTCTTTACTGCCACAAGAAATTATATTATATGCCATTTATCTTTATATTCAGAATTCTCTTTCATCTTCTCATCGTTCTTAACATTTGCATATTGTTGTCAACGTCTAATTCTTCTGAACAGTGCTATTGGATGAGAGGGTTCCCATTCAGGAGGTTATGTGGTAAAATGTACAAGGCTCAATGAATAACTGGAATAAAATCGCCATGTGCAGAATTTTGCCTGATCAATATTTTAACAGGGGAATATTGCATTACTTTGAGGAATGGGAAGGGGTGAAGCTCAGTGATGAAGAGAAAACTCTGTGAACTTCCGTTGCCATGCACCTGTTCAGTTTATTTGAACTAATCGCTTTAGTTTACAAGTATCTGAGCATTTGCTTTGTGGTTCAGTTTCATCAACGAAGAGCCAACTCCAAAACTCGACAGAGGAGCTCAAATTTGAATTTTACTGCGAGTCAGAGGAGACCAAAGAAAAGCTAAAAGGAGAGAGAATATCAGTTTGATATTAGCTGAATATTAGACTTTCAGATATTTTCAGTATCTTTTAAATGAATACATAAATGAAATATATTAGGCAGCTGGAAACAGTAGAAGACTTTTGTCTTATGAAGAAATGTTGGCTGTTGATAGCTTGTATCAGTTAGACTGTATGGGAACTGAGACAGAGGCAAATTTTAAATAATTTGC
Organism: Zenarchopterus dispar; assembly: GCA_028564865.1. Classification (NCBI taxonomy): domain Eukaryota; kingdom Metazoa; phylum Chordata; class Actinopteri; order Beloniformes; family Zenarchopteridae; genus Zenarchopterus; species Zenarchopterus dispar. The sequence continues at coordinate 11,038 of JAOWBL010041044.1, read as the reverse complement.
GATATTATTGTTGGAAGAATGTCCTCTTTGATTTCTATGATGCTGACATGCTGTGTGTAATCACACACTGACGCATTTGGTTTGCAAGACTGGAACAGCAGCAGTATGGCGTGACATTAACAGGGCCAATATATTGTTAGTACAGTTTTGCAATAACCTATGACTTTCTTAAAAACTTGCAGTTGACAGACACCCTCTAATGTCATATATTAGTCCATTTTTAGTCAACATAAAATAATTATGAACTAGTCTTACAGTTGTGTGTATAGAAACATGATTTTAAATGTTAGATTTTGGGATCTGTCCATTCTTACAGGATCATATAAACCTCATTCACCTCAACATGTCCTCCAGTGGACATTTTATATAACTGTCATCTAAAAGAATGTTTCTTTGATTATTACTGTTGTTTCAAAGGTTAAAAATGAAATGTCCAGAGAAACACTGGGATATTTTTATATCAAGAAGGCTCGTTTTAAAAAAACTCATGTTTTTTCTAGTTTATTTACTACTTTCCTCAAATTCTTCGTGGAAAGCATAATGTTTTCATTCTGTGGTTTGGCATACAGGCACCACTCTCCCACGTAGATGTTCCATTTGGCTTTAAATATCAAGATTTCACAGCGCCTGTCATGTCTTATTTAACACTTTCTGTTACTGTATCAAGCAGTCTGGTGTACTGATATCTGTACAGCGATTTTATAGAAATAGCTGCTGTGCAAAGAAAGTGCATATGTCATTAAGAATGAATGGACATGTGGTTCTTCTTTGCCGTGGGCTGGTGCCTCATTTTCCCATCAGCCACTAGCAGCTACCCAGCTGGGTGGCCAAGGCTCACTGGGTAGAATATGTCATCCTCCAATCACCTGCAGTCACATGCAGTGTGTGATGATTGGCAGTTCTGTCCCCAGCTCTGAATTACCTCATCCTTCTACAAATGTGTGATTGTTGAAGCAAAGAGTTCAAAAGATAAGTTTCAGATTGTAACAAAAACAGCCATGAATACAACACAGACTGCAAAAAAAAAGTAGGATGTGGTGTTAACAAAAACAGAACGTAATGGTTTGTTAATCTCATAAAACCATATTTTGTTTAGGGTAGAAAATAGAAAACATATTAAATGTTGAAGAAGGGGAAATGTGCCAGCTTAAGAAAAAAAAGCTTATTGTGAACTTAATAGCAGCAAAACTTCTCAAAAAAATGGTTTGGGTTGGATTATGTAGCATTTCCTCATCTTCTTACGTAAATACAGTCCACATACGTCTGGAAACTAAAAAGACCCCTTACTGCAGTTTTGTGAGAGGAATTTTATGCCATTCTCATCTCATAGGATATATTTTTTTATTATTATTTTCAAGAGGTGCTAAATGTTTTCAGTTTGTAAAAAGGACTAGCAGGCCAGTTCAGCGCCTGGACTCTTCTCCTACAAAGTCATGCTTTTGTAATGAATGTGTTGTGCATCTTCCTTTCTTTCTCGCTACATTATATTTAGCAGAATGCTTTTATTCATAGCGTCTTACAACAGAGGAACACAACAACCAAGCACCAGCAACATAACAGATCACAAAGGGAAGTGCAGCTGAGTCAGTTAAAGTTAAGTTTGCTAAAAAACAAACAAACAAACAAACAAAAAACAAACAAGGAAAGCTACAAAGCCTTTCCTGGAAAAATAAATAATAAAAATTCATTATCTGGATGGGAACATATGGTGCTCTAAAGCCTGTATGTATCAGTATGATGTTATCTTGCCAGATGTGCGAGATTCCCATTGCATCGGCACTAAAGCACTTCTATACCATGACAGCTGCAGGCTTTCGAACTGAGTGCTGTAAACAAGCCTTTTGGTCTCTCTCCTGTGGAGTGCAGAGGACGCAGCATCCATAACTAACCAAGACATATTCATATTTCTTTTATTGGTCCAAATTAAAGTTTTTTAGATGAGCTTTGACTCAAGAAAGAATGTGGCATTTTGGCATTATATTTACATGTGGTTTCTATAGCAGATCCATCTCCTTTTGTCATGCTGTGCTATCTGACAGTGGGCATCCAGTACAGATTTTTAGCTTTGTCCAACGTGAACAGAGATTTCTTCAGATTCCTGGAATCATAATAAATTCTCTTGAGGATGAAATATTTACACAGACAAACATTAAGAAATTGTATTGTAATTTTTATTGACCTTTTAGGCAGCATCTGAGTATTTTTGGGATTAGGATTGTCCTTAAGGACATTTACTTACATGTGAAAACTACAATTTATTTTGAATTCACTTGGCATCACAAAATGCATGAAATTAAATTTCCTAGAGCTACACACAGACCAGACAAAAGTACCAAGGCAAAGACTTCAGAAATTGACTTTTTTCATATTTACATACATGTTTGGTGGCTTGCTGTCTTTTTCGTTGCATCTGGCTCATTCCTATGCCATTTGGCAACTAAAACAAGAGCCCATTTTAAAAAAACACAAATGGTGGCCAGAGACTTCAGTTGATTTTAATGCATTTCTGAACCAATTTATTGCCTTGTTCCTCCAGGTTTGTTCAGTAATTAATTTTTGTTTGTGTCTAAGGAGAAGACAAATTTCATCAGACTACATGTACTGCAGGAAGAATACAGCCTCTTCATCTGAAGCAGTATAATATGATTTATCAGTTTTAACACTCATCGATTTCCTGGAAATTAGAGAGCACAAAATTTGTACCCTTTTCAGGATCACATCAGGATCATAAAAAATGTATGCAGCAACTCATTATCAATACTAGAATTGAAAATGAAGGCCATATTCATTTGTTATGTGTTTGAAGAGAGGGTTTGACAAGGTGCTCGGTTCCTGCAAAACGCCTCACTGACTCCACAGAAGAGAGAGCAAAGACAGTGGGGATCATTACTATTGATATCTGATGAGACTGACCATCTAAAAAGGTGTAAAAAAAAAGGCAGAGGAGCTTGCGTTTGCTTGGATATTTTGCTTACTGTGTATACAGCAGCTGTACTCTGACTGTATTCTCAGGTGATTCTTTTTAGATTTAGACTGTTTTGTGTATTTAATCACGCTTACCCTTGTGAAGAAGGTGTTTACGCCCACGGCTTGTTTTCCTGATTCAAAGGTTTCTGGAAAAGCTGATTTTTGTTAAATGTTTTTATCTTATTTGTTTAGGCTGATACTAATAAACATGAAGTTTTAAAATACACCGACACAGAGGGGCGGGGGGGGGGGGCACCGTTTTTTTAAATGGTGGTTTAGTAAAATGCTGTCCAAATCCCATTCAGTCCCTTCACCGCCGACCATGGTTCATTAGACTTAATACGGCATGAAAAGACTCGAGGAGATGTTAAATATGAGCACAGAACGAGTATCAGATTGCAGCCTTGATGTCCATTTAATTTCAGAAAACATGAAAAACTTCAGGGCCTCTTTTAAAACAGCATCACTTGGATGCTGTGACCTTGAAGACTGAAGTACATCCAGCTCCAAAAGACTGAAATAAACCGATTCGGCTTTGCTCCTACACTACTGTGTTTAGTTCATCACTAGACAGCATTTCATTTTATTCTGTGCATCGGTGAAAGAAATGCATATTTGCTATCCTGATGAAACAAAACCTTTTCTTTAAAAAAATTTCCCTTTGATATTAAGTGAAGTATGTTCACTGGCAATCTACTATATGAAAAAAAAGCTTTTCTTTTGTGCAAACAAAATAATTCATGGCCTTCTTTACTGTCTTTCCTAAATAAATGTAAATAAATGTAGAAAAAAATCCCACAAAATTGGTTTGGAAAACAACAAATAGTTTATTTTTTCACTTTAACCAGATGGCACCGCAGTTTTTCATGAGAATCTGTGTGGTTATTTGTCACCACTTGGACTCAAATTATTTGCTCCTACATGAAGAAATGGAAACAAGCGGTGTGAACGCCTGATGCAGAAGCAGGAAGATGTCTCCTATCGCATCTAATGAGAACTCACACAAGTGCAGAAGTATTTGAAGTATCCTTATTTTCTCTTCTAAAACAGACTCATATTTTCTTGTTTTGTTTTCTTAGATTGATCAGTACGCACAGAGGGATCTGAAGAAGGGCCTCCAGCTCTTTGGCACCGAGGGAAACGTGGGTTTGACCAACGCCTGGATGATTGTACAAACTGATGTAAGAACTGAAATCACTGGACTGGGTGGGTGGTGTGTGGTGTTGATTAAAAAGAAAACAAAATATGTATTAAACATCTGTGTCGTGGCAATAAATGCTGAGTGAATAGTCACAAATAAAAGCAACTTTTGACACTTTTACATCTAGTCAGAAATCTATCAGACAATGAAAAGAAAAAGCAAAAGCAAAATGGGAACCTAAAAACAACTTCAGACAAAATTACTACAAAATATATGAAACTTCTCTGCTCTATCAAAGTGCTGCCAGAGAAATTCAAGAGAAATTCACTTTGTGTACTTATAGACACACACACACACACACACACACGTATGTATGTATGTATGTATGTAACATACACATACACACACACACATAATTTATAGATATAAATTAGTATAGATTAGGAAGTAAGGATTGCTGACTCCAGGCACAACTGCTAGAAAATGCCTCCTAGACACGACAAACGATAGATTGGAGACGTTCGAGCTCAGTGGATTCACTGCTACAGCAATTAGATTGGTTCTGTTCATTAAAGCGTGACCTGATCTGTGTGCATACAGGCACCTTTGATCTGGCATTGTGTGGGTTTGTGTCCACAGTCACTGAAAAGACATAATTGTTGAGAACTCACTCAATGTCAGGGGTGTCTAAAGTCGGTCCTGCGTGTTTCCCTGTTTCTACACACTCTGATACAAACGACTGTCATTAACAGACTTGTGCAGACCTTGATGATAACCATTAATTAGAATTAGGTGTTGAGGCCGGTAAACATCTAAAACATGCAGGACAGCAACCCTCCAGGACTGACTTTGGACATCCCTGCTCTATGCAAATAAATGCAGGTGTGCATCTGTGTTTCTGTGTGTGGGTGTCACTATGCTTTTTATATTTACTGAATAAATGATGTCCAGAATCTGCTTCAGTAAAATCCCCATTTGAAAAATGTATGCATGCAAGTGTGATTGTGCACTTTTCTCCTTCTTGAGCTTCACAGAGATGGAGATCATTAAAAGGCAGCCCTCATTTAGTCACTCCCTCCCTCTCAAGTTTTTTTTCATACTTTCTGAGTTGCTGAATGGATAATATGGCAGATGTCCCTGGAGCCAAGCTCACCTTGAATAATGTGTTATGGCAACATGTACAACTGTGTACTTATGTAGAGTATTTAAAAGACGGCCCACGTCCAGTAGACGATGCAGTAGTGCAGGTATTATAAATCACACTGGTACACCGGTTTAACACTTCAAGGTGGTTACATTTGAACAAACTCTGCAGTCTCTACCAGTTTTATTGGATTCAACTTCTACAACTTTACCTTAAACCCTTCTGAGTGTTTTAAATTAACACCCCTTTCAAATTCTGTGCACGCTCCAGTCTTTGGAGCAGTTCAGACGATGTTACTGCTGTGTGGAATTAAAGTAGAAGATCAGGAGCAAAAGCTATCAGGCCACTTTGTTTTTAATGTGCAGAGATTAACTGAATTTTGGTCCAAGTTATGATTTGCTTAAAAAGAAAAATTCATACAATCATAAATCAGGAAAACGATTAAAACTGTTAGGAGCTTTGAGAAAACATAACAATCAAAATCATTTTCTGCAAATTTGAATTGTTTTGACCAGTAAATGTTATTCTTATGAGAGTAATTATTTTAGATCCCATCATTCAGTGATACTCATTTGTTTTCAAGCACTAATTTCAGAAGAATTGAGTGTGATGACAGTAAAAGATTGCTCTCTCGACACAGTTTCGTTGCTGCGGCGTCACCAATCACACAGACTGGTTCGAGGTTTATAACGCCACACGCGTGCCAGACTCCTGCTGCCTGGAGTACAGCGACAACTGTGGACTGGACAACCCGGGAACATGGTGGACGGCAGTAAGTACTGGCATGAGAGGAAATCTCAAAAAAAAAAAAAAGCCACTAATGTTTGTCTTCATATTTCTTTGTGGTTGTGCTTTTACAGTTGTGGCTGATGCAGTAGTTTTTAATTCAGTTCCTTTAAGCAGAATCTCATACAGTTTTTGCCAAATCACATTTTATAGCTACTTTGAGAGAGCACAGCAGGCTTGTGAAGGGCAGGTTTTAGCAGCAGTGAGGACCATAACTGTGACTGTGTATTTAATTTTTTTTACGGTTGTGGTGAGGACCCAAATGCAGATCTCTTGAAGATTGGAGCTGCAAAAAGGAAAGTCCTTTATTTAACAAAGCACTGCAAGTCAGACAACCGAAAAACTCATCACAAACAGAACAAGAAGAAAACATGACTAGACAAACAGGTTATCTACCTGTCTATATACATAGATACATAGATACATACATACATACATACATACATTGAAATCAGACAGACCAGCAGGAAGGAAGGTAAAGACGAGATAAGATATATGCACAGGTCTGATGAGACACAGGTACAGAGAATCAGGGAGATGAGGCCGAGGATAGTAAAACAGAAAACAACCTGACAAAGGTAGCCCTTCAAAGTAAAACAGGAAGTGAAGTTAAACAAAAAACAGGAGAGGACAGAGGGAAGAAAATAAGACAAGACCCAAGAACACCAACATTAAACAAAAGCACAGATCCAAACAGAAACACCAAAACCAAATCCAAATCCTAACAATTTTAAGCTTTTGCAAAACCAGAAAATAGCAGAAAAGACCAACTGATAGTTGTGTGCATAATTATTCCAATAAAGTTTTCAAGTGTTTAGAAATAAACAATAGAAGATTCACAACACATATGCTCCTTGGAAACTGATATTAGAGGATCAAAGTAATTACTTTTTCCCCAAAATGCATATAGTGCATTCGTATGAATGTTCTGGGTTTTTCTAACACATCCGCATCCGTCCAAAACTAAAGTATAAAGCCACGAAACATTAGAATGTGTATTGCATTTCCAAGTTTAAGTAATTTACACATACCCACAGACATATGTATATATACATATTTAGTACATACATACATATTTACACATACAAACATACATTTAATTTACACGTACAAAGAAAGGAAGAAACAAAACAATAGATTTTGAATGAAAATACAATTGATTATAATGTCTGAAAGGCAGCAGGGAGAAGATACATGCTTCTCTGGCCCTAGCCCTTATCTATATTTTTCTGGGAAAACATAAGCAAGCTGAAATAAACACACACACACACACACACACACACACACATACAAAAGCCCCGTCTCTTAATCTGCTTTGGAGTCCCCATCGTCAT
>JAOWBL010041023.1:0-26634 GCA_028564865.1 Zenarchopterus dispar | reverse complement strand
TATATATACACTTGACCATCTACATATTTACATGAAGAATGAGCAGTATGTTTACCTGCAAATAAAGCACTTATAAAAGTAATAATGGAGACAAGAGAGACAGAACAACAACAACCCTAGGGCCAATGAAATTATTAATCCTAACATCACTAATGATGGTTTTATAGTTAGTACTAGTACTACAAACAATAACAGGGGAAGTTACCACCACTGTATATAACGCCTCTATGTTTGGGGGGAAGGGTTAGTTTATACAAGTTACGTACAGGAAGAATAAAAGAATGAAACAAACTAGGCGTGTGATGAACAGACAAATCAGTGAGGGAGTGATTATGTCTGTAAACAACTGCTGAAATAAACAAAGGAAATAGGACATTGCTGACAAAGAAGTACGGAGAAGCACAAAGACAGCAAACACAAGATGATGAGCTGAGGAGAGTAGGAGGACTCCTACATGTACAGAGAAGAAAGGAGGAAAGAAACAGGGCAATGAACCCATTCAACACATGCTTACTCATTATTATTACAAAGGACAGAAACCATGTTAAAATGATAGGCACTAGGAATGATGTATATTTGATTTCAACAGGTCCCTGATCTCAAGATAGATGATGGCATGCCTTAACTGAGAAACTATCTTGATAATGAGACAATGACTAGTTTTTCAAGGATGCCGTATGTTAGAAGGCTCCAAAGCTACAATAGTTTCCCAGATCTGTGTGCCCCAGTCTAGTCATTAATCATCCCTACAAAACAGCATCCAGCAGCTCAAAGCTTTTCCCAGTCACCCAGCAGAGTTTTACTCCCTGTGCAGGCATCAAAAATATGCACAGTGTCGCATCAGTGGTCACACAAGCTTTGTACCGCGCACATGAAAACACAACCAGCTGCCAAGACACATTCCAGTTTCCTCTGTTGTTTTTCTTGATCTCCCAGTCTGTTTGCCAGTGTTTGACTCACAGCTTTTTGAAGACTGACATACAACAGTCAAATTCAATATTTTGACTGTGAGGTTGCCAACAGACATTTCTCTGCCAGTTATCGGCATGTCCAGACTCAAAAAATGGATAACAACCCCATATTACGTCTTTCCAGGATGAAGGTTTAATTGTTTAGAATGATCAAATGAGTTGTGGCTTCAATTCAGTTCATGTCTGCACCACCATTTCGCATGATAGTCTTTTCAACGCAGTTTGCAGAGAAAGTAAACAAGCTCAATACAAATTCAATTCAATACAGTCCAATTCAATCTAACTGAACTGGACTATATTCATTATAACTAAAAGCCATATCATACTAATATCTGAAGAACAGCCTATAAAAGGACATTATATTTCAATCTTCGGTTCAGTTCAACCTCCAGATATCTTTCTGTGTTACTAAAGACAAGACAAGCACAGCTGCTCCTGTCACATCACCTTCCACAAACACTAAATCACTCCATTTATGATTTGTTACCAAGATCTTAAAATAGGAGAAGGCATTTCAGTATGACTTTGCAAGGACAGACAATGTGCCAAAATCTCCCAGCTCTTAAACGGCACTCTTCCTTACAAAACACTCTCCACAACCTCCCACTCTGAGTGAGAGCATAAAACCATAGAGAATACGTGCATCTGCCATGGAGAAATAAAGTTTGGACTAAAACACATAGAGGAGGTGGGCAGATGATAAATTAAACAGAATTTATAAGTTGAAAGAACTAACCAAGACTTCAAAACTGGGAAGGAAAAAAAGAGCAAAGATGGAAAACAAAGTGCAAACAGGAAAGGAAACAAAAGTAAAGTTAACTCGCAGCTGTTGTGTTGACAGGGATGACTATAATCTGTAATCTGGCACAAAAGAAGGAAAACTTGGCAGCATTTAAAGACACAGAGTTAATGACAAATATAAACCAGCAGAGTGGCAGTCAGTGACTGAGATGTGATGTGACTCGAGGGCAGGAAGCAGGATTATTGGGAGTGAACAAGAAAAGGAAAAACTACAAAATAAACACAAATATAACAAAGGGATAAAAATGACAAAATAAAACCTACATTAGCCAGTAGATTAAAGACTCAGGAACACTAATACTGATAATACAAAGATAATTAACGTAAAAAGTAAAGACCAAATAAACAAAAACGAAAGATCTCAACAACACACGACATCAGAACCCAAAAACAGTTACAACATATCAGCTGAGTACATGTTACATAAAAGGAACTTAATGCAATAAAAAGCAACACAAAAATTGAACTGAATATATATATGTATGTATATATATATATTTATATATATAAATATATATATACATACAAATATATATATATAAGGTAGAATTATTGTTGACCATCTTTAATAATCAACATTAGCCATAGAACTAATATGGATGGCTCTCTATGTAATATCAGTGCAAAAGAAAACTACAGAAAACAATATACTTTTTGTTAGGCAAAAGTCGGTATTTTAGTGTGACCTTTTTCTGACCCAAATACAGATGTTTGCATATGTTTACCTCTGCTTCTAACGCTGTTGCATTTAGTGGTAAATATCTAAGAACTGATCCAGCTCTATAGAAGCAGAGGTCATAAATTCTCCTTGTTTTGTGTTTTTTTTGGCAGCCGTTTCTGCAGCATCAGTAGTCAACTTTACTTCTAACAACATAGAAGTCACAGATAGGAGAGTCTTGCAGAAACAGTTCTTTTTTATACATCTTTTTGTACACATTTAAAATTAAAATGACCTTGTGTCTTTTGAGAGGCCTGAAACAGCAATTTATTGTGATGAAGCTCCATTGCCTAAAGCTGTAACATAATTTGCCATTTTGCTGCAAACAGATGGCACAACTCAAAGCTGCATTGACTCATATTGATTTGGTCCCTGGTGAAAAGTTTACATTCCTTAAAATCTCATTTTAGAGCTATGGCTGATTTAACACTGGAATGTTGCTCTCAGAAGACCTGGTGTCTACATCTATGGACATCGTATTTTGGATTGTCTATGCCATAATAATAATAGTTAACTAGGCCTGACAACCACATAGGTGGACGGCAAAACTATATCATGACAAAAGATCATGCTTATTTTTATGTTCTTATCAGGTCCCAATAAGCCCAAATAGCAAAGAGAAATTAAAAATTCATACTAGAAAGGAGCTTGGGACATGGGAGATTAAATAAATACTAACATCTTTGGCACTAATAATAAACACAAATCATCTAAGTCATCATTTACAAATATCACAAATTTGAAAAAGGCAAAAAACTCAAGGAACTGTTGCTGATCATAAGTAAGAAAGATTTGCAGATTAGCAATAGTGATGAAGTAATTTACTATATAATTGTTGAAACATTCTGTAAAAAGATGCGTATGCAGAAGAAATTGAAATCATTACAATAAAAGGAGTTCCTTATGGGACAACAGACATCAGGAGGTTCTGCTGCGGGAAGACGTGGATCTGCAGGATCTGCAGCACAGGAGTGGACCAGTCAGCCAGCACTGCTGACTCTGACTGCTCTGTGAACAGTTTTAGTGTAGGAATGAGGAGACATGTGGCAGGAGCAGCCAGCCGGCCTCAGGATGAATACGAGGCCAGATGTTCTTAAATACCAGCACTCCATTTAGCACCAATGAGTCTGGATATTAGCTGGTGTTAATTTAACAGTTTGAATGGTCAAACACTCTCTCTCCTGCTGTGTTGCAGAATAGTAAATAAATGTGTTTTTGTTTTTTTATATATATACGGTATATTTTTTTTGGTGATGCTGACAAATCCTGTAATTGCATCAAGCCAAGGCTTTATGTTGATTTTAGTTTTTTCTCTTTAACTTGATCTAAAATAGAAAAAAATGAGCAGCAAATGGTCTCTTTTTAATTTCATTTATGACATTTTTTCTTACATTTTGTTAATTCTTACACTTTCAACTTTAATATTACAAAATTATATCTCAATTTCTTAAAGAGCATCCATTGCTCTTTTTTTGTCTTTTCTCACCCTTTATTGCAGGCCTTGTGTAAAAAATGAATATAGTTAGTCTCTGCTTTGAATTACAATATCATAAAGTGTGTTTAAACAAATGTTAGCGTGCAAGATCTCTGTAGTTGCCACGGACCTCCACAACTCATGAAACAAGTTAACAGAGTCCTCAGACAAGAACCAGTCATATTCTCAACATGCACAAAGCATGCAGCCATCATTGCTTTGTTTCTCAATACCCAGGAGTGTAATTTAACTGTTCTTTGAAAAGGATGCCACTGACAACTCTGCACCACTCTTTAATGAATGATTATCACTTAATTACTTTTATCACCACATACATGAGCAGTCTCCTGCCTTGTCCTTATTAATGGACTTTTTCAGAAGACTTGATTGAACTTTAAATGACCCCTCCAGCCTCTTGTGTCTCACTGAAGTCAAACCTGGCATTTGCACCACTGCGTGTTAGTGCTGTGGTTTATTATTGCCATTGACGTTGGTTTTCATGATGCATTTTTTTCTGTTTCTGTCTCTTCCTTGTGTTGCCTTGTTCACACCTGTGTCTCTTCAGTCTGAGCATTGTCATAGGTCATACTGCATACTGAACCTACAGTGCAGTATACAGGATGTACTCCACACTGTTGTTATGCCGTGAAACGCCAAAATAATCCCTATGCTACCACACTAATGGAAGCTGGTCACATGGCCACTTTCTATGGCTCCCACATTGCATTATGGAATATATTCCGCAAGCTCACCCGGTCAAGTGCACAACAGAAATTGCTTCTATACATCAGATTTTGGCAAAAATCTGATAGAATAGTTTTGTAAATAGTCATGGTGATATAAATTCCAGTATTCTTAGATCGTGTTCGCATGTGTTTCAGTGGAGAACATTCATTCATTCAAAGTGTTACTATTTAAACTGCTGAGCTTTTTTCATGACTTCTTCAGTTTGCTCTATCACATTGGATATCAAATCAATTTCTGGACCAAATCCTGGCTGATGGAAATGCCCTGAGTTGATAACCGTTTGTAATTTTCTGCTTGTCCACCCACTTTTTGCGAATCTACATTTTCTCAGATCCATTAAGATCTCCAGGGAGTTTCCTGGGTATGAATGAAAAATTTCAATGCCTTAACTTGAACCACATTTTTATTACTGAAGCCTTGAGACACTGTCCTCCATCATGCTGGAGATGCTGTGGATCATCACCAAATTGCTTCTAGATTGTTATGAGATGTTTATTTTGGAATACATTTGGGTATGGCAGTATTTTGGGAAGAATTGTAAGTGAACCCACTCCCTTAGATGAGAAACAATATGAAACATGAATGGTTTTAAGATGCTTGTTGGTATTATGATCAACTTAAACCACCATATGTTCATAATTTCCAATGACTTTTATTGGCAAATCCATCAGATTCATTCAAATAGTTAATATTTACTCTGCTAAGCCTTCTTCAGAACGTTTGCAGTTAACTCCATAATGCTCTTTACTATATATTTTTGTGAATCATTACCATAAACACTGAAGCATCAAAAATTATTAGTATATAGTATGCATATACACATCTAAAAATTTGTGTCACTGTAAAAACTTTTGAACACGACTGTATAAATACGCCCTTTGGCTCCACTTTGCCTTGCCAACTTGTCATGCTTCCAAGTTAAGCTTTCCTTTTCCTCCAGCTCATTTGTTTCTTGGTTTTCCTGAATTTTGTAACATTGTCTGTTTAACAAAGAATTTTGTTAACCGTTCCTATCTTTGGGTCTCTACCATTTAAGTCCTCTATTTTTCCATATCTGATAATTATGATACCCTCTCACCTGACCAAGAAAAAAATAACAGAGGACTGGAGGTGTCATAATTTGACACTGAATAAGCTCTTTGTGGATTATTATCATGTTTCTAGTCATTTATGTTTATTATGGTGCTACTGTATTTTATTGTGAATACCTCGTTGCTCTGTGAACTCAATAAGGTCTTATTCCAATATGAATCCATATGATGTCAACAGTTCAGATTATAGTTTATCAAAAACAAACAAATGAACCAACAACTGACCAACACTGACTTTACAATCAACACTTTTACAAGCAATTTAAAGGTCACAGACAAATTTTAACATTCAAAAGAAAATCATGAAGAGGCTTGTTTGAACTGGGGCAAAGCACCAACATTTCATTATAGAAGTAAGAAAAGCTGGGGCAGCACAGTAGCTTAGCACTGTTGCCTTACAGCAAGAAGGCTCCCGGTTCGACTCCCTGCAGGGGCCTTTCTGTGTGGAGTTTGCATGTTCTCCTTGTGCCTCCCACAGTCCAAAAACAGTATATAAGGTTGATTGAGAACTCTACATTGCCTGTAGGTGTGAGTGTGTGTGGTTGTTTGTCTTTGTATGTCGCCCTGTGATGGACTGGTGACCTGTCCAGGGTGTACCCCTGCCTCTTGCCTGCAATAGGCTGGGATTGGCTCCAGCAGACCCCTGTGACCCAGTAATTGGATTCAGTGGGTATAGAAAATGGATGGAAGGAACTAAGAAAAGCCACAGCTCCTCAAGTGACCATGGTGGGCTGGCTCCAAACATGAGTCAATCTCCATTGGCCTCCATGTAAAAAAGCCCAACTTTGATTCAGAAATAACCATTGTATTGAAAGTATGGTTTCTGTTTCCATGGCTAGCACATCCATGTCAACTTTATTGGGATATGTATAATTGGGGGCATGGTGTTCTGATTTGCAGCCAGTACAGCCAAGAGTTTGCGCCTAGTATAGTATTGACTTCTGAGCTGTGAATAAAGACCTAATAGAGCATAATCAGTCATATTTGAAATAGTTTTCTCAACTTTACTAACAGATCACCATGACTGGCGGTGTGTTGGCCTGGAAGTATCTGGGGACAAAGCTTAGCTAAGAGCAGGCAGCTGAGCGTTGGCTAAACACAGCAGCCATTTCTGATGCTGCCCTTGAAACATTTGAAGTAGGAGGTCTTTTGGCAAATGCTTGCCAGAGGAGCCGGGAACTACAGCAGATAATTTGAGGACCCCTCCAGCAGAAATCTGCTCAGACACACACTTAATTAGCGCTGCAAGGCTTGCCCACTTGCAACGGGGTGTAACACAGCCAAGTGGCCTCAGGTCCTAGTGGAGATCTGCTGCTTCTCATTTCAGATCTGCCAGCACTTATTTCAGATGCTGGTTGTGGTACCAATACTTCAAATGAAGATCTCTGGACAGATTTCATGAGAACCCATGTCAAGTAATATTAATTAGCATCATAAGTTGGCATACACTAAATCAGCCAAGCTTAAATAACTGTTACTGAAATAATATGAGTGTGTTCTAGCCAGCTTTCCACACCTGTTCTTTCCATCCATTTGCAGCATGGGGCCGCACAGTACAAAGAAAAATAGGCCTCAAAAGCACTTTTCAGAAACTCTGCGTGTGACCTCGTAGGGGGTTTGTTCAGTTCTTCTTATGCAGTTTGTGGTTGGGGCATGCTCCCCAGTCTCAGTCTTTGCTGCAACTTGGCTTTACAACAAAAACTAAAATGTTTCATAATATCACAGGCCTTTTGTCTTGTTTCATACAAATTGTGCCATCCATTACGTAAGTAGTGCCAACAACCAACAGCAGCATTGTTATCCTTTGATTTGCAGGGGGATCTCATAGTTGTTTAAATAGTGACTCCTTAAGACTGAACTCTTGAGTCTGTGAGTAATTTAAAACCCTGGCTGAGACTCTAGATTTAAGAGGGTGCCACACATTAGCCTTTAGAAAATCTCTCAAAAGTTTTTGTAGTCTTTTAGTGTATGGTCAGCATAATGTGCAAATCTTGAAGAATTTGACTGCTATATCTGTATTTCCTGCTTCTATGTTGTCTGTAATAGTGGTCAGTGAACTAGTATTTTAAAAATAGTATTTGAAAAGTTTTTTCTATGCCTGATTTCTTGAACAGCAGTCCTGTTCGTAAACATAGTGATATCTGATACATCTATTCTCTTGACATGTTCTGTTGTTAAATTATGTTTACTAGGTTTCCATCAGAAATGGCAGACACCATTGCGTTACTTTAATTGACACAACTTTGTTTGCCATCAGCTGGCATGCTGAACAAATGCAGACTTGATTTTCCTAATCATGGATAACTCAATAAAAATATGCAAATCAACGGTGCACCTACAAGGCGTGAACAATAATGATAATGAATGCCTCCCTGTGGAAGATATGATTCATGCTATTCATGGCACGCGGTTATCCTGCCAATTACACACTTAACTGAATCTCTTTTCTGCTTGTAATTCTGTCATCAACAGGTATTTCACCTTGAATACTGAACACTTACAATTAAACGTGTCCTTATCGACTTTTTTGTTTGACTGAGAGAACGATGGGAGGGCTGATGAGGGAGTAAAAGTGAATGGATGGGGTAATAAAGGTGATATGGAGAGTCAATAAATGATGTCTGGGATAGTTGGCCACAGTCACTGGATCCAAACCACTTCCTTGTCCTTACCTGCAGCTGTGACTTGTTTACGGTTGCTAAATATCTTCAAAAGGGGAATCTTTTCTTCTACATTAGTGAGTTGATTTCTGATGATATTGGAAATGACTTGTTTTAAATATGAATATTTTCCACACAAGAATCACAGTTTTTAATATGTGATTAACACTTACACTCTTCACATCCAAAAATGTATGGATCTATTTAAGCTGCTTCCAAGAGTCCCACACCATAGCTGGATGTCTGCACTAAACAAATCTCCAGCCTGCTGCGTATAGCCTCACCCCCCTTGATATAATTTATTTAGCTATTTCCACGATGGCCAATTTGATTGGCTATCCTACTGCAGCATCAGTCTGGCAATATGTGGAAATCCTTAGAGAATTACCACAGGTGAGATGCTGGGGATAACAGATTAAAAGGCAGTCAGTGGCTGTGGCAGAAATCAATCTGTTATAAATACCACTTAGATAAATAGTGAAACTTTCTTCGCAGCATAAACTGCAGAGAGGCTGCAAACAGACCAATTCTGATAAGCCGTCATCACCGCTTTATCCCAGTGGAGTAAAATATAGAGTTGGGATTAGATGAATAGTCACAGGTTGCATCTCCCATCTGAACTAAGCCATAAAGGAAAAATGGTGATAGCTGGGAAATAACTCACATAGTCATATGCCTTATCATTTTCTCTTTGTCACCACTAAATGTCTCTGTCGATTATTGCACACATCTCAATTGTCAGTCAAGTCACTGTCGCTACATGGTTGTCTTGCTTAAAGTCTGCTCTGTTTATTTTAGTAATTTATAGCAATGTTCCAACACGCAAACAAATGTGCTAGAATATCACCCTATTCCCTTGCTTTGCCTGCCCTTAATCTTAAAATATCATTAGTATTGCCCCTGAATGATAATAAAATAGTAGCAAAGCCATAAATATTACATTTAGAGATGGCAGAAAAGCTAAATCTCATATCACTATAATGGTGCCGTCCTGCCTGCCACACAACAGAGACCTAAACAGATGCTATCGCTCCAGTCATCTATCAAGCTGTCCAAACAAAAAGCCACCAGGGTATTGGAGGCAAGTGAAGTGGAATGCGCATGTCAGTGCTGCAACTGATGATGATACTGCTTGAACGACTTAACATTTTAGCTCTAATGGCAGGGGAAGATGAACTTGCATGTGCAGCCAACTCTGTGATCAAAATGATGCAGACATCTAAGACAGCAGTGACAAATGGCAACACCCATAAGCACCAGAGCCGCAGCAACGCTGGCTGCAATAATCCTGACGCCAAAAAAAAGTTCAAGAAGGATAGTGACAAAGACATGCTGAATTCCACTAAGGGGGGAGGAAAGGACACAGCAAAAGAGAAAGACTTCTTCTCTGACAGATGTGAGTGTGGTGAAAGGCATACAGGGAGATTAATTTCCTAGAGGCGTGCCACCTTCTTGCCTTTTCTGACCCTGGCAATGGAAGATTGAATAGATAATTCTGCTGGAGCTCGGCCTGCTCTACTCTAGACAGGTTCGGAATGAGCTGGAGCATTATCTTGTCCGCACCCCTGCACTTTCTTCTCTAGGGTGTGCTTCAATGAGTCCTCGGCCTGAGCAAGACATGTCAGTCATAACCACCAAAGAGGATGATAATGAAACGATCATCAGACATTATCGCAAAAGTTAAGTCAGTGGACAGCTCCAGGCCACACTGAATGGCACATGCATGCAGATGCAGAATACTAAGCAGTTGTGACAGGGATCCTACATAACCTTATTAAGATGCATACTAAGATAAAGCTAGGTAATAATGGAAGGTTTTGTTCTTTAATTCCTTATCAGAAGACAAGAGCAAAAATCATCTACACTTACATGTATAATGAAATGACAGAAGATTTTGTACTATTTTAAGCACTGAAATTTAAATGCTACTTTTACTTAAAGAACTAGTGTAATTAGAATTCGATCTTATAAATAATTCTTGTGGAGTAATCAATCAGAATGAGAAACCTTCTTTAATAGATTCTCAAATCAAATCTATGTCAATGGCATGCATATGTTTTGACAGCTTGTCTGGGCAATGTTTTAAAACCTCAGAGTAAGCTTATTAGTACTGAATAAAGAAGCAGGGGAAAGGACACCGCTGCCACGTCAATGCCACACAGGCTGCAGATACAGACATGGTCCCATTTCACAAAATGTTGAAGCAAAGGTCATTCACCTGATTATTTCTTGCTCTTCCATGTCCTTTGAATGTTTTTCTTCTAATTATGTTCAACTAAGGCATCATGTAACTCCTATGAGGACAGATCGTAAAAGCACTGCCAGGGTGATCCAAATACAGGGTTTTCTGTCTGAGCAGAGAAAACTTGAGAGTTTTGTTTGTTAGTTTGTTTTTAAAAAAAATGTTTTATTATTGTGGCGTACACATTTAGAGCCAGACCGTTGATTCTGCTGCAAATGTGTTTATTTCTTATTGCTTCTGTGGTGTATTTACCCAAAGCTACTTTTGTCCACTCTTGAAAAAAAAGGGTTTGTGTGCCTGAAATAAATTTCATTTTATCTGTTATCCAAGCATACTAATTGATCAGAGCTCACAAGTTGCATTTTAGATAGTGTATAAATTCGTCTTGTCTGTTGCTTCTCTTCGTGATGGGATTGATATTTGCCAACACAGATTTTGCATGAAAGATTGTGCATGCTCAGAAGAGAGGACGTGTCTTGCTGAGTAGAGTTTGACACTTCAGTGATGTTTGGTTGGATTGTCATTGTTGTAAAAAGTGTCTTGTGTCTCTCAAACCCTAACACATATGTTCCCTTTTTTGTTTCTGGGAGTCCTTGTTTGTTTTTTTATGCAAATACTGTGTCAGCACACTCTTAAACCCGTGAAGAGCTCCTAAGCATTAAATAAATTACTTCCATGAACTTATCACCATTTTTTTTAGCATCTGCAGCAGATTTAGTGCTTTTTCTGGCCAAAAGAGTGAGACGCCGCAGAAGAGGAAAGCGAGCCGGGACCCTCATGCGACTGCACAGGCTTGGACTACATACGCCTTTACCTGGGATTTTCCTCAGATTTTGCCCAGATTCTGCATGTGGCCCAGATTCTGCATGTGGAGCAGACTCTTCCAGACTCCTTACTTATAGCCCTCGGTTACTTTAATAAGGGGAATCTGAGCCAGGAACTACCAAAATACAGACAGTTTATTAAATGCCCAACCAAAGAAGAGAACACTTTGGATCACTGCTACACGACAGGAGCCTATCGTGGGGTGCCCGGCGCAGCTCTCGGACTTGTAATGGTTCAGCTGATTCCCGCTTACAGACAGAGGGTGAGGCTCACCAAACCTGTGGTGAGGACATCAGAGAAGTGGACCAGCAAGGCAGTGGAGGAGCTACGCACGTGCCTGGATTCCACAGACTGGTAGATGTTCAGGGCTGCCACAGACAACCTGGACGAGTTTACCGATGCTGTCACCTAATACATCCACTTCCTGTGAGTACAGCATTGTACCCACACACACCAGGGTAAGTTACAACAATGACAAACCGTGGTTGCCAGGTAAACTCAGGCAGCTCAGGGTGGAGAAAGCAGCAGCATTCAGGAGCGGGGAGAGACAGCTACAAGGAGGCAAAATACAGGTTTAGCAGGGAGGTGAGAAATGCCAAATTATTCTACTCTGAAAGACTCCAGCAGCAGTTTTCTAGCAATGACTCTTCCTCTGTGTGGAGGGGGCTCAGGCAGCTCACCAACTACAAGTCGACAGCCCCCCACGCTGCTGACGACCTGCAACTGGCCAACCGCCTCAACGACTTCTATTGTCAGTTTGATGGACCATCAGCCAACCCTGAGACCTCTTCAGACACCACCATTCACTCTACTCCATCAAAGCCCATCGTGGACTCTCACTCCCCTTCCTCCTCTTTCTCCCCCTCTTTTCCCTCTCTATCCAGGAGCAGGATGTACACAATGTCTTCAGCGAGCTGAACCCCTGCAAGGCTCCCGGGCCGGACGGTATTTCCCCATCAACCCTGAGACACTGTGAAGATGAGCTAACTCCTGTCTTCATGGACATCTTTAACACCTCCCTGAAGTCATGTCATGTGCCAGCCTGCTTCAAATCCCCATCCCCATCCCCATCCCCATCCTCATGAAGCCACAGATCACGGAACTTAATGACTACAGGCCTGTGGCATTGACATCTGTAGTCATTAAGTCATTTGTGAACCTGGTCCTCTCCCACCTTAAGACTATCACCGACCCTTCCTGGACCTGCTGCAGTTTGCCTACAGAGCCAAGGGGTCTGTAGATGATGCTGTCAACCTGGCCCTTCACTTCTTCCTGCAGCATCTGGACTCCCCAGGAACCTACGCCAGGATCCTGTTTGTGGACTTCAGTTCTGCATTCAACACCATTCGGCCAGCTCTGCTCCAAGACAAGCTCTCTCAGCTCAAAGTGCCCGACTCCATCTGCAGGTGGATCACCAACTTCTTGATGGATTGGAGGCAGTACGTGCGGCTGGGGAAGAACATCTCAGAGACTTGGACCATCAGCACCGGCTCCCCTCAGGGCTGTGTACTTTTGCCTCTGCTCTTCTCCCTGTACACCAACTGCTGCACCTCCAGCCATCAGTCTGTGAAACTGATCAAGTTTGCAGACGACCCCATGCTCATTGGGCTCATCTCAGACAGAGATGAGTCTGCCTACAGGAGAGAGGTGGATCGACTGGTTTTCTGGTGCACCTGCAACAACATGGAGCTCAACACCCAGAGGACGGTGGAGATGATCATGGACTTCAGGAAAGTCTCAGCCCCACCATGCCTGCTTGGCTTCATGGATCTCCCCATCTCCATTGTGGACTCCTTCCGCTTCCTGGGTACCACCATCACACAGGACCTCAAATGGGAGCAGACCATTAGCTCCTTCATTAAGAAGGCCCAGTAGAAGATGTTCTTCCTGCGGCAGCTGAGGAAACTCAAATTGCAGACGGAGATGATGGTGCAGTTCTACACAGCCATCATTGAGTCCGTCCTCACCTCCTCCATCACCGTATGGTACACTGGCACCACCACCAGAGACAGAAACAGACAGCAGCGCATTGTGCGCAATGCCGAGAAGATGATTGGCTGCAACCTCCAACGTTTACAGGACCTGTAAACCTCCAGGATCTTAGACCATGCAGACCAGATTGCTGCTGACCCTTCTCACACTGGACACTGCCTGTTTAACACCCTCCCCTCAGGCAGGAGACTACGGTCCATCTGGACCAGAACTTCCCACCACAAGAACAGCTTCTTCCCCTCAGCCATCAGACTCATGAACAATAGTTAAATGACTCATGAAACAGCCAAACTATTCTCCTACTCATTTACATGTATATATTGTATTTTTTTCTTCTGCTAAACGTATTCTGAGTATTTTATTTTATTTTGATGTATTTTGTTTATTCACATGTATTTATTTTTATTCTATTTCTTACTTTACATTATTCCATGTTTTATCTTCACCATTGCATCAGAGGAATTTCCTAGTCTGTAAACCTGTTTACTGGCAATGCCAATAAAGTAATTCTGATTCTGATTCCCATGACAATAATATCACTGTTTAGGGGCTAATTTTGAGATATAGCACATGCTAGCTCCACTCAAGTACCCATTTTTCAAATTATCTTGCTCATTTAATCATTGACATTTATTTTTAAAGGTATTTTTAAGCCTGGTTGCTTCCTTCACAATTGAGATTAGCCTCTCACCTGGTGCTCCTCTACACCCCAGCCTCCTCAACATGTCATTTGGTTAGTTACTTCTGTATCTTCTTTAGCAACAATTGAACCTGCAGTATACAGTATATGTTCTTTTCATAGCACTGGAGTCATCCTGAACTGTAAGCATTGCTTAAAAGCACAGACCCAGACAGGATGCTTTAATTTAATGATTTTAAAACTGATTTTAATGAGCAACACACTTAACTGCAAACACTCTAAAACAAAAAGCCTTATGTCACATCATCCCCACCGTCATTTTCAAGCAAAAATCTTTCAGTCTTGTACTGTTTTCAGTTGGTGTCAATAGTTACAAACTAAAGTCAAATACATGCAGTGAACAAGAGTACTCAAATAACACATCTTAGGCCAAGGCCAGTGTTGCTATCTGTTTGCATATAGATTTAATGGCTTTTTCTAACAACTATGCCCCTACTCTCCACCAAGTTTTCCAATATTCATCTTGGAAGTTTTAGCATAATTATGGTCTCAAAAGGTAAATGTCAATGATCACACACAGTACATCCAGCCCAGTTTTATGGATAAAAAAGTTATGAGCAGTCAGGAATAAGATCAGCCTGGAATAGATTGTTTGGGCTAAAACACTCCAGAAGATTTATTAGCTTTACAGTGTGCCAGAGAAAGCAAATTTTTGCTTTTGTGGCCAAACTTTTTGGCCCCGTGACACCTCTAGCTTTCTTATTAAAAGCCCTTACCTATTACACCTGGCTATATTGTATATCAGAGGAACATTCAAGTCACTTGACAGTTTTATAATCTCAGACTGAAAAAAAGCAATTGTCTTTTGATTGCCTGGTAAGGGATGCAGGTCTGTTAAACTCTAACTTCACAATGTGTAGAAGACATGCGAACGGCAATGAGGAAAGACTGTCATTTAAAGAGTGCAAAGGATAAAGGATAAAAAGTCAGTGCAAAGAAGTGATGTAATAGTTGCTTATTTGAATGAACAATATGCTGCATTTGCAGCTGCAGCTGGAACATCCTAGAATCTGAAGCCTTATGCTGAATTTGCTTAAATGTTCTCTTCAATATGAGAGAGAGGCCTACCTCATAAAACAACAAAACAAACTCTAAAAGTAATTATAAAATGATATTGCAATAAATAATGAATTGAAACATTAAAAGCAAAGCTTTAGTATCTTTTTTAAACTATGAACAAACTGATTTGAGGTTAGAGTTTGTAATAGCTACACCAGGCAACTGTGCAAAATGCAGCAGTTTTACAACAGATTTTACAGGCCTCAAAACTATACAACCATGTTTTCCTGATTTATTTTGTTTCATCTTAACAGACCAATCATCACAAGAGCCATTCAGCTTCATTAGCAGATTGTACCGCTCACAAGAGCTCTATACCAGAGACCATGACTTAGAGACCAAGCACACAAAATGTTTTTCACAGCCTTTACTTCACTTTTGATTGCAAAGTTAAAAGCACCTGGTTAAGACTACAAATCAGAAGCAAGGCTAGTGTTGGAAATGGTAAGAAAACTATCCATGTCTATAGTACACCACTTAACAAACTCAATAACGAACTCGTTTCTAGGCTTCCAGCATCTATGTAAATCATTCTCTGTGTTTACTGCGAATTACTGCATTACATTACATTTCTTTTGCTAACAAGAAATTAAAATGTCTCTAGCTGCCTGAACAGCCGTCAGGATAAGTGTATGAAAACCACAAATGGCTTCGCTGAAATCCAGCCTTTCGGCTCTCATCAGGTGATACATATCTAGTACTGAGACCATTTGGGCTGTAATTACTGTAATCATGGGGGTAACAGAGAAATGAAGCTGTAACTATACCCTTGTTCGTTTTAACGTCATGTCTCAACTCTTGTAATTATGCTGAGACTTAATAACTGAGCTGCATCCACTCACGGGAGTACAAAAAAACCCCAACAAGCAAAAGTTGTTTCAGAGTCATCATTTGGAAATAAACTGCATTTCATAATAACAGTTAATCATATTGTCTCTATAACTGAAACAGTTTTGGGGTGAATGGTTTGGGGGCAGTTATTTTTGTTCAGTCTTGGATCTTGCTGTTGACACATATAGTTATATGATGAAAAAAAAATAGCATGTTAAAGTGTTTTAAAGTCAGGTAAATATGACCTTAGAAGAACAGCATATGACCCCTCCCCCTGTTTTATTATTTACCAAGTAAAACTAAGTCAAAAATCAGAAGGAACATGTGAAAAACTCAGTGAACTCAACATCTTGCAAAACTAAGCTGTATTTTTTCTGAATGATGAGTTTGTCTTACATTCTTATGGAAGAATATATCCCCATTATTCTGAGTTTGAAGGTATTTATGGTAGAAGGTCTAGTCACAGCATTTCAATTGGTTCTCAGCTGGAACTTGACTGGTTGTGACGTCTCGATTTTTTTTCCTTCTTCTGCAGTTCTGTGGTAGATTTGCTTGTATTTTTTGGATTATTGTCCTTTTTCAAGACACAATACACAGCGATCTTTAACTACTAGGTAGATGCCCTCACAACTGGATCTAGAATATTTGGTATCCGGAGGTGTTCATGACTGAATATGTGATTTTAAGATGTCCTGGTTTTGTGATTCAGATGCTACTTTTCAAACCCATGATGCCATGTTCTTTTAGAAAATAGGACGTTTCTCCTGGCAACATTTGGATTTGGATTGTTGGGATTTTCTTTGTAACACTGTTTTATCTTTACCTTACAGCGTGAAGCGCCTTGAGGCTACTTTTGTTGTGAATTGGCGCTATATAAATAAAACTGAACTGAATTGAATTGAACATTTCCATACGAGCCCTAATTTTGGCAGGAGATTCAGAGTATCACAGACTATAACCCCTGCCACAGTCCTGTGAGAGGAATATGTTCTGCTGAACTCAACAATTTCTTTGAAGAAAAAAATGAAGAAAAGAAACACTACATCTGTAAAGAAACCACCCCTTGTTGATGACTAGGTTTTGCACCTGTCTCCAGCCAGTGTGGTGTTTTCCCGTTCTAGGATCAATGCTTGTGAGGTTGCTGGTCAGAGAACAGACCGGGCAAGCCCTGAAGGACTGTGCAGAGGACATCAAAGATTTCCTCGTAGAAAACTTCAACACCCCTCTGACCCACGCTGATGTCCCTACAGGTTTCAAGGTCACCACAGTTATACCTGTGTCAAAGAAACCATCTAATCCTCCTCCTGTACCACTCACACAAATCATCATGAAGTGCTCTGAACAATTACTCAATTACTCTAATTACTTGGAGCCCTTCTAGTTTACAGAGCAGCCCTGACAGGGATTATGCGATCTCCACTGCTGACCTTTCAGCTTTCACACATGTAGATAGGAAAGAATTTCATTTGAAAATGCTTTCAACTTCACACCTCTTTCTGCAACTGGTTAAATTGATTAGATTCCTCACTGGAACACCACAGGTGGATGACACAACTATAGTGGGTCTCATCACCAACAACAAAACAAACCACAGGATGGAGGTGGGCAACTGGCTTTATGGTACAACAACAATGATCTCTGTCTCAGGTTGGAGAAACCAGCAAAGATGATGATCAAAATAAGAAAAACATCATCCACTGACCATCAACAATACGGCTGTGGAGAGCTGAACAGTTTCAAGGTTTGTACATATGACGTCTCCTGGACAAGCAACACCATATTACTGACCAAGAAAGGTTCGCAATGCCTCTATTTCCTCTACAAACTGTAAAGAGCCAGAGCCACTTTATCATTTTTTTTTCCACAGAGGAACCATTAGGAGCACTTTGGAAGCTGTACTGACTCCAAGAGGTGAACTCCACATCGCACAGTGTTTCTCAATCTTGGTCCTGAGGACCTCAGCATGGTTGAAATGTTTCCCCGCTCCAGCACTGCCACATGAGCTAGTCATCGAGGTTTGTACAAGTTTGTTAGTTTGAGGCAGGGCTATTGGAGCAGAGAAACATAGAAAACAAGTAGGGCAGTGGGTTTTGAGGACCTGCATTGAAAAACACTAGAATGGCTAAATCAGCAGAAAAGAACATTACTACCCTCCATCTCATACATCTATAAGTTCAGCCCATGTAGCACTCAGCCTTGTTCGCAGAATGGTTTTAGTCTTCTGGCTCCTGGAGGACATTCTGGAGCCACCATCCAAATCACCTCAAGACTGAAGGACAGCTTCATTCACAAGGCTGTCAGGAAGCTGAAATCTCTCCGCTCCCTTCCCTCCTCTGTCTCTGCCAAGATGATGACTGGATACTGAGCACTCTCATGCTTCTACTAATGCCAAAAGACTGTACTATGATGTACCTCAACCCCCATTACCCAACAAACACACAGGCACACTTATGGAAGCAGCATCAGTCACTTTGCACAATGGACACAATCTCTTCTCTCTTGCACTACTAATCTTAATGTACACGTTGCATCGTTACCAATGCACTGGGTTTGCATTTGAATTTGAAGGTTTTTGTTTTGAATAGCTGTAAGTTTTTATTGCATGTTATTTTACATTAACATTACTGTCATTGGTGTAACTGCATTTAGTGTTATTATTTACTTGCTGTGGGTTCGAGAGAAAGGCAGGCCTTCGTACAACATGCATGTTTAACAGAACTGAACAAAGTTGACTTTAACTTTTGACTTTGACTTTTCCTCTCAAGGTCTTTTTGTCATGAACTTTTACAGGCTAAGTGAAGCCTGCAAAGTCTGAAACACTGCTTTTGTATTTCTGAATTTGTCTGAGCAGTGGACAATCTGACCTTGTGGTGAACTTGCTGGGACTTTTAAACCTGGGAAGATTGCCAACTGTCTTTTAAGTTTTCCACTTTAAATAATACTTCTTGGGGTAGAAAGACAGACTACAGAATGTTAAAAAATGATCCAATAATCCTTCACAGACTAATGGACAGCAACAGTTGGCAAAATCACTGCTTATGTCTTTCCACCTTGGCATTATGTTGTCACACCTGAATGCTTCAGAACAGCAGGGTGCCAAAACCTCTGATTATGTACAGGCGCTTAAATCCTCCTCATGATCAATAAACAAGTGTGTCCAACTAGCAGCACGTGGTTGATATTTACCATTTGAATCCTGAAGAGGCTGTAAAGGTGTACATAGCTTTACACAGTACTTCTGCACTTTTGCTGACATTTTATTAAATAATAGGATGGTTCAATGTTTCATGTGTTGTTATTTATCTGTGGTAGTGGTTACATAATTTAAAGACTATATGCTGTTATCAAGTATTTCCTGACATGTAAAACAATTGAATTGAAAATTCCTTTTTATCATGACTGTAGTTAATTCAGTCCCTGACGCAAATGTTGATGTGAAATATACAAATCTTTAGCATTTTGTTTGAACTGTTAAATGTGTTCATTGAGATATTTTCCTCACTTTTTCATCCACAAAAATGCTGGAGCAATCTTAAAAAGGATATCAAATACTCAAGAAATGTTATCAGGTCGAGGCTGGCAACCTCATCAGTAAATAGCTTCAAAAAGACCTTCTGTGTTTATTAACAAGCCACAGGATGCTGTATTAATGACAGGATGTAATATTTTCTCTGCATGATTTCCCCAGGCTTTGCAGCCTTCATAACACCTCATTTCATATTTTTTAGACACGATCAAACTTTGAATGCATGACCAGAAATCTTTCAACGGGAGCTGGAGCTTAAAACTGCTCTTCTGTTCACTAGCAAAACTGGCACTGGTATAAACCATGGATTTAGTGTTTTCAGTGTGAGTTCATGTGGGTATGTGTATGCCTGCCTGCCACCTACTCGCAAATCTAACAAAGAGGGCAAGTGCCTACATAAAGGTCCATCCCACTTGTGCGGTATCTAAATCCCTAAGAGCATCTGCATAGAAATGTTCCAACTGTCCATGTCGTCCACGTATGTTGTTTATTTATCCACAAGGGAGCACAAATTGAGGAGAAAGTAAGTGAAAGCTATTCAAACTGTTAGATGTTTACAATATAAAAAACAAACATTAAGTCCTTTTTGAAAAAGCTTTTACATAGAAAAGTCATACATTTTAATAATTCAACAACTGAGTCACATAAACAAAGTAACTAAGCCTCTTAAGGATTCAGATTGTCAGTCTTCTTGTGGAAAGACAGGTGGAATATGATTTGCAACCCAAGTCCAAAAAAAAAAAAAAAAGTGTGGGACACTGTGAAATGTAAACAAACTGCCACAGTTCTTTAAAAATCTCATAAGCCCATTTTTCATTCCCAATAAAACAGAAATCATCAATTGTTTGAACTGAATAATTGTGCCATCTTAAGAAAAAAAATGCTAATTTTTAAATTGATGACTTGTCTTGGTATAGGACTATGTTTACTACGGTGTAGCATAGGCAGTTGCAGGGGGGCATTGACCCAGGTGAACTCTGACTCGCCCCCTGAAGGGCCCCTCTCACCCATCCAAAAACCTCTGATGAGCTGTAAGTGACTGCAATTACATACCCAAACACATGGTGGCACTAATGGTCATATATCGTCAATAAAACTTTCAGAAGAGGATGGCTTTGACATATAGTGCTGTGAAAAGATAACTAAAGACATGCATTTGACTAAGATTACGCAGGAAACCAATTAATCAGTCAACATTTCGTGATGTTTGCTGGTACGCTGGCGAATCCCCATGCTTCTGGTTAATGTGTGAAAGAACATTTACTAAACTCCTGTCACTCAGCTTTGAGTCCAACAAATATTAAATAAAGAAGCAGCAACAAGAGCTAGCTATCAATTAACAATAACGTATCTATGTTTAGGCAAAAATGTCAGCATTTAGTTGTTGGTGACAAATCGAATGTAAATGCTCCATGAGCTTCTGCGTCTATGCTGTGAGTTCTTGTGTGTCCTGCAGCTTAACTAGTTTAGTTAATCTGGCATCAAAGCTTTGAGTTGATCTGGGAAGACAACTCCAGTTCCCAGACCATGTTACAAGGACCTCCTTAAGGCCAGATGTGGTGTTGACATCAAAGAAGGTGCCCCTGATGGAGCTCCCAGATCTGTGGGAGGATAACGTTGAAGAAGCGAATGAACGGAAGCGGGACACGTACCAGCAGCTGGTGGAACAGAACACAAGTGGGCTGTGCAGGCTTTGCTAAGAGGTCACTGTAATGGGTCTATACTGTTGGGGACCACCAGGAGAAAAAACTTCATCCACAATGGAGGCGGTAGAAAGGGCCTCTAGATGGCTATGAGTGATGGGTCAGTGCTGCTGGGACACAAGTAAGGGTCTGTTCAACTTCAGCTGGGCCACCTGGGCGAAGTTTAACTTCCAGTTCTGGGAACTAAGGACACAGTTCTTTGAGTTTTAAGAGAGAAATATTATTTCTTTTTTCTTTTCTTTTTTTTTTGCCTGAGATAGGATTCCAGCTGCTGGGTTTTCTTTTTGCTTCATGCTTTCAGCACCTGGATGGTTCTGCTATGATGCCACGCTTCCATAATGAATGAAGTTTAACATTTCTTTGCTGAAAGTTTCAAGGCCTTCCTTGAAAAAGAGGGTATTGAGCAAGAGTAAAATAAAATATATTAAGGGGAGCTAAACTATCTCTTCTCTAAGTTATCACATAGGATTTAAGATTATGCACACATGAAATGGGAGAGTTTGGAGTTTCAGCAAGACACAGCTGCAGAAATGTCTCCTGGACTTTAAGACCTTTCCACCCGGCTTCTATAGAGAAAAAAAATTGTATACAGATGAGTAAGACTAAAAGGTGGAAGGTCTGCACTGTTTGTCAACAACAGACATAGTCATAGATATGTTGCTCTGATGGATGTAATCCACTGTTGTTCAATACTTCTCAGTTGTTACTAGATCTCTGGAGATTTACAGAATTTGTCTTTTTCTGTTACATGTGCTGCGTTGTAACAGTGTTTCACGTTTCATAACAAAATCAGGACTGTTTTTAAGGCAGTGCTGCCCAAGGGCATAAAAATAATGGCTAGCCAATATTCATTTTTGCCCATGTCTCCCGCACACAGAGATTTCTCCAGGTTCTCAGTATCTTATTCTGTTTTGGAACCAGAATCCTGATTCTCATTTAATTATTATATGTTGTACTGTTTTCTCTTCTCCTTTTACTGCTTTCATAGTTTATGGTGCATAGTTTCACTCTCAGCATGACATTAGTGTGAAACTTTTACATCTGAGAGATTCTTTTTATACCCAGTCACAACACTAAACTGTTCCTAGTTAACCTAACTATGTTCTTCCAGGTGTGCTCTCTTTGCACCACTAACTTTCCCAGACTTTTCTTACTAATGTCCCAACTTTATATATATGTGGCTCTCTGATGGACTGGCAACCTGTCAAGGGTGTGCCCCGCATTTTTCCAGAGGACAACTGTGATATGCTCCAGCAGATCCCTGTCACCCTGAACACAAAGAAGCACATGTAGATAGTGGACGGCTGAACAAATGGGTTGTATTTAAACCTTGACTATCTAGTGCCTGGTGCTTTGGGTAAAATCATTCAGACAGCCTTTTGAGAAGAAAAATAAAAAGCCTACAAATGTCATTACGGCTGGCAACAAACTGCAAAAGATTTCCAAGTCAGTTGAAATAACTCATACCTCTGAAAAGAAAAAGAATCTACAATTTGACTTCAAAAGACCGTACATCTGATCAGGATTGAGTGTCTGGCAAATTCAACCCAAAGCCAGAAAAAGAGACGTCTGAAAAATCCACTGCATTTTCTCACATGATCTGTAGACAACATTAGTCTGTTACAGACAAAGAAATTGGTATTTTGAAGTTACGCTGGGCATAAGAATTCAAAAATGGTCCTGCTTTGCTACAGTAACAGAAGACCTATTGGCTGTAGGTCAAACTTTTTTTTTTTTTTTAAAGAAAAAAAAAAACATTCCACATTGTGACAGTGGATCATTGTGGTGGTTTTTTTGTGGTGTAATTTGCTTTGTTACTTACACAACTGGATGGATTGTGTTCATTGTTTCTACAATGAAATATGAATCACACCATAATATCTTCTGTATGGAAGTCAAAGCTAAGGGGAGAGCAGGACTTCGACTTCTACGAAGCAGAATCATTAATCTATTGGTATTTTAACTGAATATATTCCTGGAAGAGCAAGTTTACTTAAACTTGCTTTCAAGTATAACAAATTTATCTGTAGGAAATATTTCAAAGAAATGTTTGCATCCAAAAGATGTGTTCAAGTCAATCCTTTTGAGTGAGGGAACTTATCTTATACATAACTGTGTGAGATCAAGAAAAAGATTTAAGTCGGTGATGTGGTCTTAAAAAATAACAATTAAGAGTTTGTTGTCTGCATGGAAACACCATGGAACAAAATAGCATAAAACGTAACAGTCTATCATTAGTCACTCTATCTGTTTTTAATAAACACATCTGAATGAATGAGCATGCTCACTTATCTTTGCAGAATAAGCAATGCTTAAGCTCCACAGTGGGAAACCAGCAGATGTGAAGACACTGACAAGAACTTGTCTTGTTAAATACTCATAAAACATGGAAAAGATAGCTTAATAAATAAACCCAGTGTGAGTCGCAACAAAACCTGAAAAAGTAATTTTAGAAGAAAAAAATTCTGCCATTTCCTGTGGCTACTAAGAAAAAATGTCTCTGCTGAATTTTAAACAGACAATTTGTCTTTTGGCACTGCTCTGACGTCAGATTCTTGAAATCAATTAAGAATGTCCTTTTCTTTAAATCAATATGTCTTCCAGGTGCAGAATATTATGTGTAATAATAATACACAAATTCCAATCATAGTTTTGATCATGATGAAAGTAACACAGGACTGCTAACAGCCACTGTGTAATTACCCGGCTGGCACAGAGCATAAGGGAAAACTATGCTATGCAAATATTTCATTTTCTCACAAAGGCTTCAGGGATCGGTTGTGTACACTGCAGAGGTAATAGCTGCCAAACCAGATTGTGCTACACCACAGCAAAGGAAAATCCATACTATTAGCCCTGCCTTTAACCACTTTATCCAGGTACCTGGCAGTAAAAGGTTATCCTGAAGTTGCAACACTGAGCCAGTGGGTGGGCTGTCGGGGGATTCAGGGGCAGCACAAACACATGAATTTAAATGCCAAGGGGTAATGACTGCAACCCCTGAACAAAGTCCCCCGTACAACGTCTGACAGCCTGAGAGTGACAGGTTAATCATTTCTACCTTAGACTAATACCATAAAAGGTTTGTATTCTGGGATAAATCTAAAAACACTGAGGCAGAAACACCTTGAAACAATTTGCACGCAGATCTTGATACGCAGTATCTCAATGGCAGCAGTATATTTTGACCAAAAAGCTGTGAAGGGCAGAAAATGAGATTATATATATCTGTACATATAAACACAAAGAATGAGGCTTTTAAACAGCTGATTAATTTATATTTTATTTCTGTGGCTTAATATATATAGGATGCATTTGTTTGCATTATATTTGAAAGTATATATCTATATATAGATATATATAGATATATACATACATACATATACATGTATATATATATACACACGTATGTATATATATATGTACATATATATATTTTTTTGAAAGTCTATATATATATATATATATATATAGACTTTCAAAAATAATCATCCTATCCTATCCCTTCTCTATATAGTCCTCAGGTACTTAACAAGCATTTAAAATAATTCATTTAAGGAAAATCACTTATAATGATAAATGACATAAATCATAGACTGAAAAACAAACACGTCATGGAATTTTTTTCTCTTTCTGCCCTTATTATTCAGTGATCAAAGCATTTTGGGAGAAGATGACAGTCAGTGATGTCATACCTTGAGAATCAAACCTTATCTGAGAGCACCATCACAGCCAGAGGGAAAAAGGTAAAGAGAAATGCACATGATGACTGAAGGTGTTTTTTTCCCTTTTCTGTGGTGCACTGCAAAGCCATAGAGGTTGTGGTGAGAAGTTTCAGCACCAGAGAGTGGTCAGCTCCCCAGCACCACCAGGAAAAAACCCTGAGCTCTGATGTTAATTTCCCCTTTAATCACTGGTGATGAGCTGCACTCATGCTTATTCCATCTCAGACATCAACATGAAACTCTAATGTCCTCAAAATGGCTCAAGGTTAAGCACAAACATGAACTAAAATCCTAACAGGAATGGTGTTAAATTCACACAAATGAAAAACAGTTTTCTTTTGTGCAGGATGATGAGATTTGAGAGGAAGAGACACAGTCCAGCTCTAGTTCCAACCTAAACCTTACACTGTATGGACAAGTGGAAGTGATGCTTAAGGCTGAGACAACACCATCTTGTAAACAGACAACAGCCTGTGGTGAAACACTTGTGGCACCACATCTCTCACCACTGCATTATAACTTATTTGTCATCCCCAGAAAAGGACATCCGCAAGTGATGAAGATGGGAGAAGAAGAAAAGATCACTGTATCACCAGACTGCGCAGTTGAAAGAAATGAGATTCTGTGCTTCATTATTGCGCTTGCTGTGTCATCAAGTCCCTTTTTAGTTAACACATGGTGTAGAAACTGCGATAAGCAATGTGTGAGTTTGAGGTTATGTTAAAAAAAAAAACATGCACAATTGTACTTGTTCATTCTTCCTAAGTTTCAGTCGACAGTCACGGGAATGAAGGCAGGCAGGTGCATTAAACCTTACCCAGGTCTTATCTACCTTTTCGTGGGTAAACCTCCTCTGATCTCGTCTAACCAGGTTTAAATCGATGATACTAAATTTGGTTCAGGACTTTTAAGTGAAGTTTGGTTTTCGTAAACGAGGGAAAGAGTGGCACGTATCGGTGCGTGGACTAAGGCGCAGAAACTACAGCCCGTCACTCCTTCAGCCGCGGTACCGTTTATGACATGCTGTGACCAGTGCTGCCCCAAGAGTCGAGAATTAAACACCAAAGAATGGAACAACAAAAAGGAGTATTTGTAAATGCAGAAATAAACGCAAACTCACCATAGAGGGATATAATCCGAAGATGGTGAGGGAAAGGACGGGGTACAGGACGCTCAAAGGGACCCGCATGCTGACGGGCTCCGGGCGGCCACTTTCCTCCAAGGTGCAGTCCCTTGCCGTGGATCTTCTGTCTGAGGGCGTTTTGCTTCTTTTCTTTAATTATTCTGACCGCGGACCTTCTCAGATGGAGCGCTCTGACGGCGGCACGGCTGCCACGCGGTCAGCGGCATCACACCCACCGATCCCCGCAGCACCGACTGAAAGCAGAGCCAAGGGGAGGAAAAAAAAAAAAGTTTGGAGCGGAGGAGAAATATTCAAATGTTTCACTTCCAACAGATTGCAGGGGAGGCGCATCAAGGATGTGACATCACCTAATCTCTATCTATCTATCTATCTATCTATCTATCTATCTATCTATCTATCTATCTATCTATCTATCTATCTATCTA
>JAOWBL010040945.1:11450-26648 GCA_028564865.1 Zenarchopterus dispar | reverse complement strand
TATATACACACACACACACACACACACACACACACACACACTGTTTGTGGTCATACGACATGCTTCTTGACGTTTCAGGAATTAAACTACAAAACATTTCCTTTTGGTTGGCAGGTAAACTTTACTATCCCCAAGGGGAAATTTGTTATACAGTCAGCGACGTTGCCTATTAAAATTCATACACATACAGAATCACATATATGGTACATAATAAGTGTTCAGGATTTTGATGGTGGCAGGTACAAACGAGTTTTAAACGTATTTTTCTTACACGCGGGCAGAGCATGTCTATGACCGGCCAGCAGTGAACCTTTTAGCCTTCTAGGCAATCCTCTAGAACCTCTGGCTCTGTATTTAAAAAAAAAAAGAAGAAGAAGACAAAAAGAAGAGTAAAAAAAAAAAATATTTTCCAATATTAAAACTCTACAGTTAATGATAAAATATGTCCAGTACTGGGCCACACTGACAGCCTATCAGTTAATTTGTGTGTGTGTGTTTGTATTTTGAAGGTTTTGTAGATAATTTCTTGGTTTTGTAGATAATTTCATGTATCATCCTTCTGTTTAGGGATCAAAAGTCCTGTTTGGTATCACAACTGAAAAGATCCTGTCTAACGTGGTTCTAATGCCAGGCATTAGAGTACCAAGAGATTAAATTTGATTTTCAAAAACTACCATTTTAACATTTAACACCACATAAAAAATAGCACTAAATGTCTTGTTGGTGACTTTGATAGAAGTTGCTTTACAACCACTCTTTGTTTTAGAAATCTGAGGAGTTCCATTGAAACAGAATGAAACTGACATGGACAGAAGAATGTTGATATTCCTCTAAAGAGAGATTGATAACTATAACTATACATAAAGATGCAAAGATTGAATGTATAGGTTGCTCTTAGTGTTATTGTTATCATGCGACTCTCCCCTTTCATCCCAGAAGGCTTCTGCCATGCTGTTGCCAGGTGCCACCTTGTGGTGGTAGTGACCATCTCACTCCCACCCCTCTACCTGGCGGTCGTCTTTGTGGTCACTTTGAGTGCCCAGTCTGTGGCTGAGGGTGGGTTTGGGCCCTGCATCAGTCCTAGGGGCCTTGTTGTGGAGGGGTTGCTGGCTGTGGAGGCATGCACTAACCACCTGGGTACCTGGGGTTGCCCTGGGTTGCAGGGTGTGGGTGGTTGAGGGGTGAGGCTCCTGTCCCCTGACATGGGATTACCCTCTAATATCTACGCAGACAAAAAAAAAAAGATGCAAAGTAGAAATCTTTTCACTGCAGATTAAAGTGTTAATGAAGGGAGCTTCTCACTCTTTTTATGGCTCAAATTGATTTGGTGTATATTGACACTGGTTTATCAAAGGTTAACCAAAAGCGACAACCCAGTTTTTAGTGCCCCCTGGTGGAGAAATAATGTAATAGGAAGACCGTGGCCTCAACCTGAAGTATCCTGTAAAGACTTATAAAATAAATTAGAAATAGAACGAGCCTTTTCTGCGTTGGTTAATTTATCTCAAAGTGTAATAATATCCATCTTAAATTCTGTGGCAAAGATTAAAAAAGAGATAAAAAAAGAAAAAGGAAATTACAGTAAGAATTGGAAGTCGTTGTATTGTATTCAAAATAAACATTTACGTCTATTTCTTTAAAGGAATAAACTCAAATAAACAAACAGAAAAAAATGATAGATACATTTTGCAAATAATTGTAAATTTCAAAGCCTCTTCCAAGTAAATTTATGGTGACGGAACCGCCAGGGGGACTATTTTGTGTGCGGAAGTGCTAAAGACGTGAAGAAATAGGTAAAACAGTCAGTTCCTGGCGCAGTTCATGTTCAGAGTTTACTGCGCGCTGTGAGAGTTACAGAATGAGTTTATTTCCACAAAAGACCGAATGTTGTACGGAGAAAAGTTAGTTGTCATAGGAATCAGACGACGTTCAGATTATCATGCTTCCCAGACCAATGAATATCATGTCAGGACACGGACACACCGGAAGACCACCGCGGTCCGGCTCCCGATCGTGGATCTCAATCATCGTGTCAGTGGTGGGCTCCGCTGTGGCCGTGGCTGCCGTGGGATCCTTATGCGCCCTCGTGTACCCGATCCTCAAAGGTAAGCGCTGTGGGCGAGCGCGGAAGTGCTGGCACCTTGCGCGTATTTGTCCGTGTCTTACACAGTCCGTCCTGTAGGGGCCGCTGTTGTTCAACAAAACCAACAGCTTTAAATGTCATTTAGGAAGACAAATATGAGTTCTACTCTACGAGTACCAAACTGCAGATTGAAGCAAACCGTCTCTTTGACTGTGCTGTTTCTTTTTGTTTGTTAAATTTCCATAAATCTGAAGTGACAGTGCTGTCATTAAATCTATTGATTATCATTTCAGAGCTGCGAGCAGAAAGAGTGAGAGGAGAAAATGGGATTGAAGAAAGGATACTTGGTGAGCACTGAAGTACTTGGAGTTCTGTTCATTTTGTTCAGTGTTCATGACTGCTCCGCTTTTTCACATTTTAAGTTAAATCAGTTTTCCAGTAAATATACATCCAAACAAATAACTCATGCTGACAAGGAAAACATCTGTCAGCTATACATGCTAAAGGAGACACTGTTATTCCCTTTTTCACATTTAGATGGTTTTATGATGCCTTAATGGTATTTTATTTTGGTATATTTTGGTCAAAATACCAGCACATAAGCTCATTTACTCTGAACATTACAGCTGACTTTAGGACGGACTGAGAGTCTTCTGCAGGATGTGCCTGTTTTGAAATCTGTTCTACAGATTGGTGCTATCCACTTCCAATATGCAGAAAATGCAGTATGACATGAATTCAGGTGGTTCTAAACATGAGGAAGCTGGAGAATGTGAACATCTGGGTTTGTGATGTCATAGTACCCTGCAAATCTGACTCAACATCTGCTTTGACTTTTTAAAGAAAAATACAGATAATATGAACCCAAGAAACTTGATCTACTTTAGTGTTGGCTTCTTGTAATTTTTTAATTAAAATATAATTCATTTTGGATTTTGGGCCTACATGACTTTCCAAAAAAAAGTTGTTCTAGTAAGGAGGTGAAAGAAAAAGAAATCAGGTTACTTCAAAAGCTGAGCCTTTATTGGTCAAAGACGAAAGGACCATCTAGAGTGTTATCAGCAAAATGTTCAAAAATCACTGCCCTTGGCAAATTTCATTTAGACTTCTATAGAAGAAGCATAACTGCAGAGAAAAACACCAAGAGCAAAATCTGTTACTTTCAAGATAACATCTTCTCCAAGGACATCATTTCATTTTTCAACAACACGGTCCAAAACTCCACTCTGCACACAATACAAAGGCGTGACGGAGGAAGAAGAGGGGGCAGACGTAGAACTGGCCTGTCTGAAGTCCTGCCTGCCCCCTGTGGAGAGTGGAACATTTTAAAAAGCCGGAAAAACGTGACAAAACATCACTGTACTGTTGCACATCTTGAGGAAGTTTGCAGGAAGAATGAGACAAAAATAACAAGTCAAACACTTCTTTACTTACATCCCCGGTGCCAGAATGACTTACAAGTGGTGGTGAAAGGAATCCAACAGCAAAAAGTGGAAAATGGTCCCAACTTTTTTTGGAATGTGTTGCAAATCTGAATTGCAGATATGGATGTATATTAACAAATGAAATGCAGTTGGTGATAAAAAAATATGAGTTCATATTGTCTGCAAAGAAACAAAAGTCAGAAATAAATGCCAGTATCTGATTTTTTTCCTTAATTTTGCATTTTCCATGATATTTGGCAACCCCTAAAAGGATGACCTGAAAGAAGGAGTTAGTTTTAGTAAAAATTCCAGTTATCTTTAAAGATAAAGTTTATCTTTAATTTTAGTCAAGGAAATTGCTTAACATAATCTAGAAGTTCTCTGCAAAACTGGGAGAACCTGTCAAGCAGCAGTCAGGAATCTGTGGTGCCAGGAAAAAAGAGAGACCTTCCTGGTGTTTATCCTCACCGAGTATTTAAAGAACTAGAGGGAAAGCATTTTGGAATAGTTCAGTGTCCCATTGTCTGTTAAGAAACATAAGTCGCTGTTGATCACTAGCCGATGCAATCCCAAAGCTTTTGAGGCTGCTACAAAGTGACCACTTGTTTGATTTTAGAGCACAGGTTTCACTCATTATGGGCTTTAATGATGAACTGATGAGTAAAATGGAAGATATCTTTATTGAACATCTACTACAGATAGCAGCATGGAGGAATCTTGCAAGTTTGAGCTTAGCAGGCTCGAGTATAGATACAGAGGTTAAGATCATTTACGACACTAAGATTAATTATAATTATGCTCTTGGATGTCTTAGTGGCTTGTGCCGTGATGCGTGCTGCAGCTCCGAGAGCTATCTTGGTCACTGGTGACATGGGACATAGTGGTGTAAGTGCAGTTGTTGGAGATACCAGGACGGGAGTCTAAAGTTACCTTGGCTGGTTTTCAATGAAAGCAGGAGACTATTCCTATATACTATATTCCTCCAAATAAAATTGGAACGGACATTTTAACAC
This sequence comes from Zenarchopterus dispar, assembly GCA_028564865.1. Classification (NCBI taxonomy): domain Eukaryota; kingdom Metazoa; phylum Chordata; class Actinopteri; order Beloniformes; family Zenarchopteridae; genus Zenarchopterus; species Zenarchopterus dispar. The sequence continues at coordinate 22,128 of JAOWBL010040945.1, read as the reverse complement.
AAAGAAGAAAAAAAAACCCCACTCTTCTTTAAACTGCTAGTATGAAAAAAAGCAGGGCCTTGACATCCTTGTACACCTTCACCAAGACCTTGATTTAACAGTTTCACCTAAATTGTTTGTAAAAAGTTTGTTTTCCTCAGGTTTCTGGAGCATCTTGATGCTGTCAGTGTTTGGAGGATGCATCTGCTGTATCTCCTCATGGGCTCTCACCTACTTTAACTCGTACCAGCCTGGTATGGAGTCTTCAGCCTCCCTGACGCTGGCCGACTCAAGGTAAACTAGCAGGTCAGACCAGTGGATCTCCATCACGTGGATATGCACCTTAGAGCTCTCCAAATGTCTCTCTCTTTCCTCCAGGGAGATTTCCGGCCACACTTCCCACCTGAACTGTGGGGTGGCTGCTCTCAACGGCATCATGGCCATGCTCGCTGTTATCTGGAGCCTTTCCTGACGGAGCACGCAGATGCAGCTACGTCATACCCAGCGGTGGCCAGACAATAGACATGTTTTTCTTTTAAAAATCTACTTTTGAACTTTGTCAACATTTTAAGAAACACTGGGCTGTGTGTACTTCAAGGGTTTCCGGAGGTTTTGTGCATGCAGTTACAGTGTTTACAACAGCCTAGTTTTAGGAGAATACGGGCACAACTGTGCTTGTTATGTGCACGGGACACATTTCAGCTTTGCTTTGCACTACATCTCATGTAGATCAGGTATACAGTGACAAGAAAAACCACATCAAACTTTTTGAACTGTATGTATTTGAATTGTTCTTTATGAAAGTCTCAGTAAACACGTTCAACACAAAAGCAGTTGTGTTGCGTCTTTATTAAACATTCACAATGCTTGAGGGAAAAGTAACAAATCTTAAGAGTCAACAGCTGCTTTCGCCTTCTTTGACAGTGATGCAAGTTTTGTTTACTTCTGAACGATCCCTGTGGTGGATTTAATTCCATGTTTATCGCGCTGCAACCCCGACATTATCCTGTATACTTTAGGAAAAGTGGAAATTCATTTCTCCCCCTTTTAACCCTTTATACGTCAGTCAATAAAACACTTAGAATTTCAAAATTTAACCTCCAGAGGGTTATCAGAGAAGATTAAAAGGACTTTTATTAACTTTGTAACTTTTTTTTGTGATAACCATAGAATATAGTTCTACTGAAGTCATCAGATATGGTCACTTGTCCTGTAAAGGGTTAAGACAAAGTTTTCTGATCTCAAACTCAAACCGTGATGGAAAGTGTCAGGTGATTTGGTTGAGAAAAGATATGAACAGTCTGCCCGGTGCTACTAAAGTTACTTCTTCATCACCAACTCATGAAACAACTACTTTCCCAGACATAACTAGTCTTTGTGTTTCATGACTTTTTAAAATGAGTTTTGGCATAGAAAAGTGTGCATTATGGGTAAAGTTTATTTTTCATAAAAAAAAAAATCAGGATTTCTAGTTTGTTCACATTTAAAAAGTCCAAATTGTTTAAGTGAAATCTGGGAAATGTCACATTTAGATCATTTCTCCATCTCTTGTAAACATTAAACCGACACATGCAGATTAAATAAATCTCCAATCTTAATGAGAAAAGGGACCAAGTTTCCCGAAAGGACTTAGAAACAAATGAGTAATAATATATTTTATTTATAGGCACCTTTCACAACACTCAAGGACACCTTACAGAAAAAAAAAAAAAAATCAAATAACAACAAAAAAGCACTAACAAAACAACAGGTTTCTGATTGTTTTCTATGTGGATATGCCAGTATAAATATAAAGAAAATAAGATCTGGAAAAGGACAGATATATTGACTTTAAATAAATAAAGGATGCAGTCCCAATCAAAAGAGATCGTTTTTAAATGTTACTGTTTGACAGAAAAACATTCAAAACATAATTTATTCAAAGACTTACATGTGGGGAGAAAACTAAAACGAAACACGGGAATCCGAGTTTCACTCGGTGAAAGAGGAAAATGGTGGGACCGTGTCATTTTGGAGCATGGTGTAAACGAATCGAGACACACGGGTGGAGTTTGCATTTAAGGCATTTCTACACTGATTGTTTTTTTTTTCAATACAATCCAAGTTCAGTTCCATCATCAACACTTCAAAATAAAAGCACAGTATTTTACTGTAACAAAAAAAAAACAGCCACATTTAGATACAATTATTCTCCTCAGATATTTATGACCTGATGGACGTGTGCGGTTGTAGTGTTTCCTTTTGGGATGTATGATCTCTGGGATACATATTTCAGATAGCATTACAAAGCTTTTAATTTATAAACTGTAACATACAATTCCATTAGTTTAAACGTATACTGAACTTTGCTCTACATTAAAACTACAAGAACTAGCTGCCTACATACTAAAATACATGTTTTTTTTTAAATTACTTTTTTTTTTAAAGTCAATACTTTATATATCTTAATACAAGTTTAAAAGTCAAGATTTGCGTTTTAAATTGTCTGTAAAGTACAATATAAGACTGAAGCTTTTTCTGTTGCCGTCAAACGAGAAAAAGCAACAGCTCAATTTGTTTTGTTTTTTTTCTTTCCCCCCATTTTAGGCACTTAAAAAAACAGATCAGCAGCTTAAAAAGTATCCACATACACAAATGCATAGTTAGGAATACAACATCACATTCAAATACCGCATTTTTTTGGCAAGTGACTATCAGATTTACAAGGTGCTAATAAAAAGGTGCTAGTTCTTGTGCGACTCCGACAAGCTAAGAAGAAGACGTGAACGCCGTACCACACCTCCGTCATCATCGATGCATTTGTTCGAGCTGTTACTGTAACGCATTTTAAAATAGAAATGTAATGTTTTATAAATGTTTCAACGGAACAGAATGAGCAAAGTGGTGAGGATCGAAATCTCATCCAAACACAAGATCTCCCGGAGTTTCAACTGTTCATTGTTTCTGATCTAAATCATTTTCTTTTGGTTTGTTTTACAAATATATTGAAATTCAAGTGTACTCACTGTACCCAGTGCTATTAAAAAACACAACAAAAAACACATCAAAACAACTTTCTCACAGCCCCTTTCAACGAACCACTTGTTACAGACATCCTTCTGCCCAACATACTCCTCACTGATACGGCTAAACCCCATCCTCTCGAGGTGATGCGGGAGGAAGGAGGCTTCAGGGCAAAACTTCAATCCAACCCACGCTCAGTGGGTTTATATATCTCGTAGTGCAAAAAGCTATCGATTTGAAAACAGTGTTTATATATTCCTTAAAATCTCTTCAAATTATTTAGATTTTTGTCAGCCATGTTCTATCTTTTGGATCTTGACTGATGTGAAGAATTGTCTGTGGCTGTGTTGTTGAATCCAACAAGGATGCCCCACCCACTAACCCACATCCCGTTTGACTAAAGGGATACCAGGTACCTGCTTTTTTTCTCCTACTGATAGAACAGCAATTCTTTTCTGTTACCAGAAAGTCTTAGCATCTTCTCATATTTGATTAAAACATTTCCAGCTAGAAATGGTCCAAGAAATTTTGCCATGAATGATTCGGGGTATTTAAGTTGCCACGGGAGACCGACGTGGTGCCGAGGACTCGTCATTTGGTAGCTTTGGTTCTGTCGTCCTCACTAGGTGAAGCTGAGATGCGAGACGGGAGAATGAAGAGAACGACCCGGTTGGTAAGGCTGATGGATCTGGTAACCCTGTCACTAAGGCTGAGCTGGATTCATGCGGATCTGATGGATCCATTGATCTGTTGCTCGTTATCAGAGAAAAGTTGTGAGGACATGGAAAAACTATTTAAAAACAAATGAGCGATTCTTACACTTTGTTTGACTTTCATTTCTTTGCAGACAGCATGAACCAAGGATATTTCCTGGTTTCCCCTTCATCAACATACATCAGTTTTTACATTTAAGGCTTGCAACACATTAACATCTTAAAGTGCTGGTACTGGTATTGGTTAGACGTCGGGCCAGGACGGCATGCAGGAGTCTAAACCCTGTATCTTCTTCTTCGTAAAAGGTGTTTTTGGACTATGATCTCCATCCAGAACATGCCACTCTAAATCCTCTGGGTACTTTTCTGTAATTACAGTAAAAGAGCTTTGCCAAGATCAGGATAAAACCCTACGCTCGGGCTCTTAAAGGGCCGGTGTCCTGCATGTTTTAGGCGTTTCCTTGCATCAACACGCCCGATCCAACCAGCCCACGAGGATCGGGCCTGAAGAACCCCCCCCCTGCACCATTACAGAGCCTGACTTTTGAGCTCGTTGCTGACAGTCACTATAATCCTTTTCCAACTTCAGTCCAGCACTCACAGCACCCATGTCTTCTGAAGAAGAAACCGTTTCAACACCGATTCATCCAACTACAATGTGATGAGCCAGCGGTTCCTGACACAGAGGCAAGCGGGAAACCACTGGGTTGCGCTTAAGCCGGCCCTCTTCCCTTTTACAAACTGAAAATTCCTTTCTTAAATGCCTCCATGATATTGTGCACTTTAGAGGGAGAAACGTGCAAATCCCTTCCAATCAATCGTTCCTGGATCACGATTTGCACTTAAATCATCAAAATCAGCTGCTGATATGACCCGTTTGAATTAACTACTTTTTAAAAATTTTTTTTGACGTTTTCTTACTAGACCTAAATTGTCCTGCAATTGCAAGCCATGAAATGCAAAAAGAAATGTACACTAACAGATAAACTGAAGTTTTTGAGAAGAAAAACATGATATATGCGGTTCATTGTGCCTGCGATGAAATTAACGTTCATCTTGGGAATAACTGCATTTCTTTCCTTATTTATTCACTTATTTTAATTAGCATTTTCCACATGTCCCAACTTTTTTATCATTTGGAATTGAATTTCAGTGCTACGTTGTCATAAACGGCGTGAAAGGTTAGGGAGGATTACTTTCCCACCCCTTGGACTCACTTTGCTCATTCACTGGTCACCAACGGCGACGCCATCCACGCGCACGCAGGTGGTGGCGTCGCCGTTCGGAGTACAGTTTGACGCCGCTTCTTCTCGGACATTAGTCAAGGCGTCCTCCTTCGCCCGTCTCCTGGAGGTCAAGCTGCAGAGCGCGGCGACAAAGAAGATGACCGAAATGACGGCAAAGTAGGCTCCGTAGATGAGAAACTGAGGGGAGGAAGCAACGCCGCCGTCAGATGCACCGCCACAGAAAAGAGCGTTAAAACAACTGGGTCGCATGGTGGCGCTCGCTCACCTGGGTGTAAATATCGAGTCCCAGCCCGGCCGAGTCCACGACTATCACGGTGAGCAGAGACTGCAGCAGCAAAGCCCCGAAGGTGTTGACTCCAAAGACCAGAGCGTAGCGCTGCATGTTGAGACTGGCTGCAATCTGGAATCTGGAGGTCACGGAGCAAAAACACAGCGCACGATGAGCATGCTTGGTTTGTACAAAGCCACAAGTCTGTGGAAAAATACACAACTAAATAGAAGTGGTAGAGAAAGCTGATACACAAATCCACCTCCAGAAACACTGGCTCGAAGAATAAAGCGGGGTAAGAACAGAAAGCAGAGGGAGTCCAGCAGTCTCCCATCACCCTTCCCCGTTATTTACTTAAGCTCATGTTTATTTCTTGATGGTGACTCAACAACATTCTCATGCTACTGAATCCTCCTTCTGCTCAGGAACCCAAGGTTCAACAGTTTACAACACACATGGGGGCCAGAATCAAGTTTTTGCTTTTCTTTACATTATAATAGGTGGTTTTATGAAGTCTGGATTTCAGCTACACAAGGTGGTTTTTATCTCCTCGTTTTTTATTTAAATGAGATTCTGTTTAAACTAACAAAACTACACTTCCTTACTACACTGTCCCTCTGAAGTATTGTCTGGTTTTGAATATATTTAATAAGAGCAACAAACACACCAACAGAGAAGTAAAATTTAAATACTCGAAGATTTTGTATTTGTATTGTTAAACAAAAAAAAAAAAGGATGGACTCACCTCAAGAGTCTGAATCTGATCTAACCACTCATTGAAGAGGGAAGAGAGGACTCACGTGGCCACAGTGATGAGCAGCATGTAGGTGATCCTGAAGACGACGTATAAGGTGTAGCAGACCCAGATGTTCTCCACCAGGTCCATAATAAACACGCACGCTGACATCAGCAAGGAGAAGATGCACAGCGCCAGCTCCCCCCACTGAGACCAGGACACAGGCAGGTAGCCCACCACCAGAGCCGCCAGGGCCCCTGCAGACCCAAACGGCACACAAATCAGAACAACATTCAACATCTGCTCTGCTGGAGAAGACATCAGGAGCTGCTTTTTAGAAGCTAATCGCTCATTCCACTAACATAAAAACAAAAACAAATCCTAATTTCAGCCCAAAACTACGAAACGTGGAAGAAAGAAAAGCCACAAAAGAAGCCAGAACTCACCGAGGAGTGTGGACAGCGTCTCAACATAACCGTTGTAGATCCGGTAGTCCTGGGACAGACGGATGTTCTCCCACAACGCTTGGACATAGTTGATGATCTGGAGGTTGCCGCAAGTGGCCAGAGCCCACCACACTGACCACGCCAGCAGGGGGCGACATCTGTAGCACTGCAAAAAGTCGTCAAACAGCATCCGCAGCACTTTGACCAGACCGGTGCCACCACTTTCCGTCTCAGAAGACCCGGCTACCTGCGAAGACAAACGGGGTCCAGGAAATGAGTTCTTGGGGAAGGTTAATGTTTAAAACGGCTCACTTCCCGACTAAATCAAAGATCCATTTGGATACGCCGTTACAGCTACTGACCATGGGCACTTTAGCCTCCGAGTCGTCTGCGGGGTCGCCGCTGCTGTGTGGCCTCTCCTCCGCTGCTCCTGCGCTCTTGTGGAAGAACAAGCTCTTTTTGGGCATGGGGAGAAACCAAGGGGAGACGAAGGCCACCCCGGAGGACGCCAGCGTGATGATGACGAGGTAGATCAGCGTGACTTCGGCCACGGAGAACAAGAGCTGACCGATCAGGTAGCCAGCGGCTGACCCGAACAGGGTGATGCTGCGGCAGTAGCCGGTCACTTTCTGGTAGTAGGCCGGATCCACCACGCTGTAGATGTAGGCAAAATAGGCCACGTCGGAGGCGGTGGCCAGGCCGAAGAAAAACTCCAGGAGCTGCATGGCCACCACGCCGTGAGCCTTCCAAAGCATCACATAGGTGACTATTAAACTGACGGCCTGCAGCAAGAGGATGGGCTTGTAGCGGAGATAGTCCGTCGCCAAGAAGATGGGGAACAGCAGAAACAGGTAGGAATAGGTCCAGACGGGGTAGATTTTATTCACCACCTGCAGGTGACAGAAGATTTACAGCAGTTACTTTAACGTCAGTTACTTTAAGTCGCCGCTGAAAACCCAACGGAAACAGAAGCGTTTTTTGTTTTCACTCGCATCCGGATTCTAAACGCTGCCAGTCCTCATCAATATGAAAAAAAAAAAAAAGAAATCTGCCACTTTCATTTCCTGTTAAAATAACTTCTCTCTTTTTTATTACCGCCAAGCACACCAGCGACGGTTGCCCAATCCTGATCCCTCAGGGCGGCTATCCTCCTGCCCTTTGGAGACGTTTCCCTGCTTCAACACACCAGCTTAACATGAAGAAATCACCATCAGCTTCTCATGGCCGTGTGCACACGTCTGTCAGTGACGAAATGTCATTTATCCATTTCATCTTATAATCGGAGTAAACTTGTTTATATTTACAGCTGGTGACTCCTTTTAGTTTACCTTCTGTCAGTCCACATGGAACAGGAATCCTGCCCCCTGGTGGTCAACACATGGGGTTAAGCTTCTCTATGGGTTGCCATGGAAACGGCACTTTATTCCATAGTTTCTATTAACCAGCAACCTCACTAGCAGCTTGTCCAATTTCCCCCCAACATGGTGAAGGTACCGAAAAAAAAGTTAGCTTTTAAAAACGTGCTTCTCTCTAAAATTAACCGTACGAGTTGACATTTTTCAGCACATCAAAAGGCTCCTAAAAAGCTTGAAGGTTGGAGCTTCACGCCTACGTCATAGATACCAAAGGTTCTCAAAGGAATGAGCGGACTAGCAGAGAAGTTAGTGGGAGCAGGGGTACGGCCAGAAACTGCGTGTTTTCCCACCAAACTTTTATCAGCGTGAGTGGGGTCAACTATTGTTTCTCTAAGTTGATTGCTGATTTCTTTCACCCTTGAGAAAGCTTCAGCCTTGGGGCCTCGTGTACGTCACCAACGGTGGAAACTCACTTTTATACACCAAAATCTGTTGACCTTCAACTTCTGAAGAGGAATTTGGACACAATATTTCCTCACTTGAACATCTACACCCGAACAATGAAACAAACCACGTGATCTCATTTTTTTATTTCTTTTTCACTTGTAATATGCCTGCAAATGATTTCCAGAAGAGAACTGATAAAGTGAGGCCACGAGGATGTCGACACACATCAGTGATCGCAGTGAAAGCATGCATTTCCACTCATTTGCATAATTGTGAATGGGTGGAGAAAAGGCGGTGCAAGTGATGGTGTCCATAAAACTTCTGCATTTTCATTTTGTTCAATTACTAACGTCAGGATGTCCATCTGATTTGAAATATCAGAGATACGATTATGTTCCGATACTTCGAAGCCTCAGCTTTCATAGAGAATGAGCCCCCCCGCTCCACCCCCACCAGATAAGTGCTTGTAATGGGAGATAATGACCTTTTGCGTTGGTCTGACAGAGTAAACATGCAGAGGCCCTGGATGAAGCAACTCTCTGTAAATCAGCCCGTTAGGTAAGAGATGTGCAATCCAGACAAGCTTCTGTCAAGTTTTTCTTTCCACATTCAGCACCAAGAGCTTCCGAAATGGAAGATTTGGCTGCATATATTACATATCCCGCCAAAGCTTCATCAAGAACTTTGTCCCCTTCATTTCCAGGGTGGGTTAACAGCTCCCACACAAAGTGGTCAGTCAGTTCTCTCCACGCCTTTTATTTTAAATTTTTATTTTTTATTTTCGCTCTGATGATCATCACATCCTGCAGCATTAATCATCTGCATATTTCTAGTCTCAAGAACTGCGGTTTTTCTAATAGCCAGTAAGACATTCTCCAAAAATGTGAAATAATGTGTAATAGAGCATGCGCAAGGGTGTTTCCTGTACTCATAAACTATTTTACTGTAACGGACTAAAGCTGGTAATACCCCTTTAGTCATCAACGGTGACTGAATCACAAGTTCCTTTGGAGCCAGGTGCCACATCCTGACGCCATTTTGGATCTATTTTACTGAAAGTGTCAGAAATAAGTGTCAGATCTATGAACCAGGGGTAAAAGTGGGCGAAGGAAACACTGGGTCATCACTTCTGGAAGAGGTTTTTTTTTTTTCTTGGACTTTTAAGGAGGAAATTATTAAAAGGATTAACTAGCATTTCTAGGAGGGATTATTCTGTCTGAGAAAAAGAGTGCCTGGACCAGGACCAGAAGCGCAAAAGTCTGAGGCAGAGGAAGGAATGCTGTTGGGAAAGTTGGAGGCATTCCTCTGAGCACTGCGGTTCCGTTCTGCTCTGGGACAGAATCCAAAATGATGGAGAAGTTGATCCCAGAGAGTTAAATAAAATAAAATAAAATAAAAGCAACCCACGAGAAGGCAGGGATCCTGCACCTGTCCGTGGTTCACCCCGACAGACAGGTCAGCACGTGGTCGTGACAGGAAAAACTGGAATCTGCCACTGGAGAAACTGGTTTTCATTCACAGCCAGAAGATCGGTGCCCTTGGAGGTAAAAAAAAAAAAAAAAAACACAACCCACAGCAACGTCACCTCCAACCTTGTCACGCGCTCAGGTGGAGAGACGCTCCACTTGGTGCGCCTGCTTTTAAACACGTGTCGTCCTCACGATCTAAAAGTTACAAAACGAACCCCCCACACACCCCCCACGATCCCCGCAAAAGTGAAAACCCGACTCGTTTCCATCAACGCAGACGGGGACGTGCACGTCGGTGGGATTTTCGGGGAAGCTGAGGGGTGATGTAACCCCCCACAGTTCCACCCGCGGCTCACCTGCGTCTCCGTCAGGTTCTTGTCCGGGCCCATCAGGAAGGCGGTGAGGAAGGGCTCCAGCGGGCGGATGTTGTTGAAGAAGCCGTAGATGCACAGCAGCACCGTGGGGAAGAGCACGGACATGTCCGGGCGCCTGCGAGCCGCCGCCGCCGGAGACCTTGGTGGCACCTCCATGAGTGGAACTCCTGCCGCCGCGCTTCTTCTTTTCTTCTCGTTGATCGGATGCTGACTGACGGACCCATTACCGTCACCTACCGGTTTGGGTGTGGATCGGGAGGATGGAGATGGCGAGAGAGCCCGACTACACCTCCCTCGAAAAAAAAAAAAAATAAATTCTCACTATAATCTATGTCCATGGGTTCCTAATAATATTGACATGTTTTAAGATAAATGTTTTAGTGACTTTCAAAAATTCAGCATTTTTACAAACATTATTTTTAGAGTGAGAGAACGGCGTGCAGTTATCAGTGATGTTCACTTGCGCCCCCAGCTGGACTGAGTGGGGAACTGCAGCTTTGAGCGAAATAATGACTTGATTTTTATGTTTTACTGTTAATACTATTTATAATAATTATGATCCTACATCTGTTAGTGATCATTAAAATTACTCATGTTTTTAATCACATCATTATTCAAATAGATATTGTATTATGCTTAAT